>JADRCO010001771.1:0-17028 GCA_021464525.1 Rhizophagus sp. LPA8_4_AMF | reverse complement strand
AATTTCATCTTTCTTCACTATACGTGGTTAGTGAATTCCCTTACTATAGTGAATTTTAATTTCCAGCCCATGAGGTTCACTATAGCGAGGGTGAACTGTATGTCAGTGAAGGAATTAATTACATTACCACATGGTGGGCTGAAAGATCTCTCGAAGAGTACATTTATCGTTGAGTTAGGATCCCTACTTTAGCGGCCATGCGCAGGGGATAATGGAGTTATTGGAATTAGCGGTATACTTTTTTTTGGAGGGGACAGTGGGGTTTAAAAAATGTTTTTCTTTTTCTTTTTTTTCTTTTCTTTACTACGGCGTAGCAGATCTCTGAATCAACCAACTAAGAAAGTAGGGTATTTGCTAAGATAGTGTACTTTACCTCATGCTTACCTACTGAGTGAATGGGCTCACCGACAGTGCACGTGTGGGGTTCCATCAAGGAATAACGAGTGGTTTATTAATTCTTTAAAGTAGATTAGTCTGGTTTTTATTTTCACTTTTATTTTTGTATTAAATTACTTGCACACCTGATTTACTTAATTAATAAATGCGCTGTGACAATCAAAAAAAAAAAAATTTAATAATAATAATTTTATTTTCTAATTTTAATAATTAAAATACAATACAAAATAACTTTTTATTTAATATAAATAAAAAATATTTAGAATTTTGTAATAGTATGCAATATTTTTTAGCAATATAATTTTAGATTTTACTACCTATAATAGCCAACCAAATTAGATCAGATGCAGACATATTATGCATAATTCAAATATATATATGGAATATTACAAGAATTTTTTTAGTTATATAGATTTGTTTTATTAGATAGTTTTTTTTTATTGCATTATATTGGATTATATTAGTTTATTTTATTATATTATGAATCCTTTAAATTTTGGCATAATTTTTAATTTTTATTTTTAAATAGTATAGGTTTACTAATATAAATTCTACTTTTTGTAAAATATAAATTTTAATTAATATATTTGCTGGCTGAATGTGAATAATTTATATAGAAAAGTTTATATTATACATAAAATGCTTTTTCTTAAATAAAGTATATTGCTTCTTCTGAAAGTAAATAAAAAGAAATATTCTTTTTATAATAATATTTTTATTTTATTAAATAAAACAATAAAAAAATTAAATAAAAATATATATAACCAGTATACATAAATAGTTAATTTAAATAATTTAAATAAGTAAATTCTATATTAAAAATAAATAAATAAATAAATATAAACCTAATAAACTAATAAAACTAATTAATTATCCTTTTTATCATTTACTACACTATCATTAATTGTATACGCTACAACATTATTATCTACCTGATAATTAGACTTAATATTCATGGCTTCTAATTGTTTTTTAGCAATCATTAATCCAATGGGCAAATTGTCATCATCTTCATTTTCTTCACTATTAGAATACATATTACTTTGATATTGTTTTCTATTATGATTATTATTAATGTTTTTCAAATAATAGTCATCATTATTGCCTTTTTCCCTAAAATTTTCTATATAATTCTCATCAATATGTCCATTATTATCAATATATTCATCATTATCACTAATATTATCAGAATATTCATCGCTACTAGGATAAATAACACTACCATCACTATTCAACTCTTTATCTCCATCATAATAATATCCTTTTTCTTCAAAAGTGATATCTTTAACAATATACCCTTCACTATCTCTTCTAACTTTTCTTCGTGAATAGTTATAGTTTTCATCATCCTGTATTATAATATTACTGCTATCACTTTTTCTTCCCGAATTAGAATTTCTTCTCCTCTTACTTTCGTAATCTAATAACGAATTCTTGACAAATAGCTTATATTCATCTTTACTTATATTATATTTGTCCCATGGTTTTGTTGAATTTGATGGTAGTGACAATGTTGGATCTTTTGGTGGCCATATTATTGTTGGATCTGCAAAAATTATTTATTTTGAAAGAAAAGTTTTAATATAAAAATTTTTATAATTTTTCATGATTTCGAATATTAAGTCCTAAATTAATACTTCCTCTCCAAAAAAATTATTATTACTCACTCATACACGTGGCAAAGTATAATTCAAATAATAATTCATCTCTTTTTAATAAAGTGAATTATTTTTTATTTAATAAATATTTTATATATTACACTATGAAATCCAAATCTAAATCATTTTCTTCGTTATTACCTGCATCTTTAGCTGTAGGATAAGACAATCCAGTTCCGTTCATTTGTTGCGGAAAGCACCACAATAATGGATTATTACCAAGTACAGATCGTATATTCTTATAAACTCCTATATCATAAGGAAATATAACCTAATAATAAAGAAAAATTTCTTTATAAAAAATTCAAGGAAGGATAAAATAATGTTAATCAAAAACATGGATTAATTGAATTAATTACCTCCTTGATTTTTCCTTTTCTGACCATAGTCGATACTTTATCTTTTTCCCAATTTTCAATTGTAGTAGTGTTAAATAACATACAATAAAAATGATATAAACTTAAAATACCAACGGAAAGTAATACTGGTATAACTGCTGCGTAATTTAATATTATAAATATCATTTCCAATGTTGTAGGTTCATACTAATCAAATTATTAAAAGATGAATGTCAATAAAATTAAATTTGAAATCATTTATGTAAACAAAACTTAATAAATAACCGGTAAATTTACCCTATAATAAGATATATCTTGAACCATCTTTGCAGTTCTTTTAATTAATAATACCAAATGATATGTACATGCTACATCAACCCAAAACACAAATCTAATAAAATGCCCATAATTAAAGTGTCCTACGCAATTATTAGTCCATGGACCTATAAAATCAATATAATAAAGTAAATATAATTGCTAGTTAAAAACAAATCAAAAAATTAAAAAAGATACTTACAGTGATGGTCCATTTTTAATACGCATCTAAAGAAATTTTTTTCGCAAAGACAAAAATTATAAATATTTGTTAGGAAATATTAAAATTAATTATTCATGTTATTTACCTTCTACACGTACTACAGTGATGTGACCTCGGTGGTTTGTATGCGGAACACGTTTTGCAATATCTTGGCGCACGAGTTGATCGTTTTACTTCAATATTTTCTTGATTCTCCTTCGGAACCTACATAATATTGTGAACAAAAAAAAAAAAATTTAATAATAACTTTTTCGAGTATAATTTTATTTCAATATCTTACCCAGTCCGCAGGCACTCTACCAGGGTCTGTAGTACATGTTAAATAATAGTTCCAAAAAATCAATATCACACTTATATTAAACGGTATTAATATTTTCAAGCATTCTATATTCAATCCCCCTAAAAAATCCCAAAATACGAAAATTTGGGAAGTATATGCTATAAAACTTATTAATAAGGTCACTCCTATTATGAACAATCGACCTGAATCAATCATTTTGCAGCTAAAATAAAGTAAAAAATGATGAGAGAAATATATTCAAGTCTGAAAAAATGAGGAGGAGTAAATAGATGAATAAATCACGTGAAACTATTATATTGGTCCTATTGGTCTGTGTCTGTGAGATGTAAATAATTTATATTAAGCGATACAAATAATAAAAGATATCACTCATATCACATGATAATCAATGATTTTATTTCCTAACGAAGATAATGATTGTTCCTTACAGTTTCCTTACGTAAAAAATTTTTTCGTGCTCGTCGCAAGCCGGATCCTGAACGCTTGCAATCTTCCATTTATGCGGAAACTTGGATGTTATATGAACAGCTAAAGATGAACACATATTCATTTTGCAGTAGTGATACACTAGTGATACAGTTTCAAAGAAGCTGACTTTTTCCGTTTTTTCCCTTAAGGTTAATTGGATTGTACACGATAATTTAAAATGGCTATAATCACAGGAACACAAAAACTTTTCACAATAAAATCTTCTGCGTTATCAAACTCCTCCGCATCATTATCGGACTCTTATTAACTTGCATACGCAATTTCACTAAATTGCGCGAATCAGCTGAATCACGTTTTAATTAGGGGTGCAATCAGAAATCCGTGCAAGATTTGGTGAAAAAAAAGAGAATTTCAGACAAACATTATAATTATATACAATATAAATAAATAGATTAGATTTTCAGATTGTCTTATACAAGTGATAGCCACCGGCAATACATATTACTTTATTAATTCGATATAACAAATTAATATACTGCATATAAAACATAACATGAAATCAAGTAAAAAATTATTCGTTACAAAATTTATTAAAAATACATTATTAGAATAAAAACTTAAAATTTAGAAATATATCTTATTTAATAAGATTATCAAATAATCTTTCGGTGAATAATCTAAGTATTAAATAAATACAACTACCAAAGAATCTAATAGCTGCTAAAAGAGCAACACTCCAAAGTATTATAGCAAAATAGATGTTACTCTTTTGATCTGGACTAAAGGAGTCTATGGAAGGACTAAAACTAGTTATAAGAGCAATTAAAACAATATTTGAAACCATCCAAGAGAATACAACGTATGTCCTAAACATCGCATTTGATTCTTTTTGCGCTTCTTCTAATTTTTGTTGTATTTCCTTTAATTCTTCTCTAGTATATTCTTTATTTCTAGATTTCTCTTCTTGTCTTAATTTTTCTTGTCTTTTTAAATCATCTTGTTTTTTTGGGTCTAATATTTCTTGTACTCTTTCGTACTCATCATCAATATTTTCCGGCATAGCTACTGTAGCACTTTGTCCTTCTTTTACATCAACTTTCTCTTTTTCATCATGTACTTTTTTCTTGGGATCTCCTTTTGTTCCCCAACTAAAAAAGAAGGAAAATAAAAATATTAATTATTATTATAATTAAAATTAAAAAAAAATTTCTCATTTCTCTTGACTTACCTAACATCATGAATATTACAAAAAGCGTAAACATTTAAAACATTAATATAAAAAGGTACTAACAACATATATTGCACAAAACTGTGAAACATGTGATATGGCTCAAAAAATAAGAAACTTGCAATAAAGTATAATCCATAGGTACTTAATAACGACATTATCACATTTCTAAATGTAAAATCATTTAAAATATTACTAATGCCCCTTACGGTACCAAAATCAGGTGATTGTGAAGCTTTAATCCCTTTATAAGTTATCCACCCCGCTGCAAATAACATATATAACATTAAAAACGCAAAAAACATAGTAGAGAATATGTAAGCCCATCTTGCACTATAAAAGTTTCAATTAAATTTAATTAGCGTTAATAACACGAGAGTATAAGCATGTAATTTAAATAAAGAATGAAGATAATTTACCTTTTTGGTTTATTACCCAAAGCTAATGCGAATTGGAAAATAATTAGTGCTATATACATATATTTCAAAATATTAAATATTACGGATCCAACTGTTAAACTCCAAAGACCTTCGACAGCAGTTTCATCTGTAGCAAGCGAATTTCCCAAAATATGAAACGTCAAATAAATATTTCCCTATAATAAAGTTAGGTTAGCTATTACTATAATAATAAATCTTAATTATATTATCATATATTCGACTTACCAATGCGAACCAGGAAAAGGCTACATTATAAGTTTGATAAAACATTTCAATTAATAACGCCATTTTCCTCCAAACACTATGGGGGCTTCTCCAAATATGAGAAGTATGGGAAATAGAGTAGAGACTAGCAAAAAAACTCCCATTTAACCAACGACGACGTTGTTTAATTAATTCAACTATATTATCAGGTACATCAGTTTCGGCAGAAGCTGATTTAACATAATGTAATAACCAAGGATTTTTTCCTTTCTTTGAAATTAATTCAAAACAAAGAATACGATCTTCTGCTAAATACATATTCGCCTCAAATAAACCAGTTTTTATTTCTTGATCTTTAATTTTCCCATCAGGGCCAATTAACTTTTGAGCATGGAGTTTTTCGCCCAAGAAATAAGAAGCTAATGGACCAACTTCTTTATTTGTATCTGGATCTATTTGATTTAACAAAGCTTCGTAGCGATAAGCAGAAAAAGCACCGGGTAATACAGTAATATAACCAAAAACGGATTCTAAAGGTTTATCTAAAATATTTGACATTTTATATTCAAAATTTTGAGCAGCTACAAGAGGATTTAGTAAATTTTTTCCATGCTTTCCTTTCATTGCAACAATTTCACCACATGCGCCTCCAATATTAGGATTTGTTTCAAAAGCTTTCCATAAATGATAAATAGAGTATTTACTAGGTTTTGTACCAGCATCTAATAAAATACAAACTTTTGGATTTAAATTTCTACCAAAAGCATTAAAGAACCATCTATGAGAATTAATTTTCTTTGTGTTTTCTTCTTTAAGACAAAATAAAACTTGAATAGGTGTATATCCAACTTTCTCACCCACTGGTTTCATATCTGGATCAAGACACAGCTGAGTTGTATATTCAAAAATGTGTGCAGTTACAGGTTTTTTATTTACTTCCTTTTTTACGACACCTTCTTGATATACTCCTATAGCTGATAAATAAGCTTTTGTAGTTTTATCAATTTCTTCAAATCCATCTGATACAACACATACAACTACCTTTTTCCACCCATGCTCTCCCCACATACGTGATCTTTCTCGTTTACATAATTCGTGAATGTTTTTCACAACCCCATAAAATGTACGAGCAAATAATTTCGCTTCTTCATTATACATTGTAATAACTATAAATATTTCAATTTGATCTCTACCATAAATTTGTTGTCTAAGTAAGTATTTTTCTTTTTGAAAATCATCAGGATCGCATGTACAAGCAGTATATCTAACTTTATCATATTCTTCTTCACCTCTAAGAGGAACTTCTTTTGTTAATTTAGTGGATACGGGACAATCATAAATAAAATGCCCATTAGACAATGTAATTTTTTGTTGTTTATAACGACGTGGCTGAATTTTTGGAGCTTCCCCATAATGTATTGGTGGAGTTTTTTCTGATATATCTATATTAATTTGATCTGAATTACTTTGCGAATTTGTTTGAAATGAAGTAGTTGAAGGTGATTGAGTGTGTTGAAATTCCGATGAAGTAGAAGAACTTTGTTGTGGTGTTGGCATCATATTACCTAAATAAGAATTATAAGATGTAGAAGAATCTTGAGGTGCATATAAGGGAGATTGTGCATTGACATTATTAGGAAATGCTGGGTTCGGTGGTGAATAATTATATTGTGGAAATCCTCCCATTGGCGGAGGGTATCCTCCTCCTTGTCCTTGCCCTTGTCCGTACCCTGCCATATTTTATATTTTATTTTTATTATTATTATTATTATTTTTTAAAAAAATTATGCGAAAAAATCTATATGTTGAATTTTCTTTAAAAAAATTATTTCATTAAAAAATTTTTTATTCGTAAAATTAAATATTTTATAAGAAAAAAATTTTTTTATTAAAAAAAGAATCATGGTTCCTTTATATGGATTTACAATGAGTAAATTATTATTTGTGAATCACTTTATAATTAGCAACAATCAAACTACGATCAATACAAAATAAGTTAAAATTAAACTGCTTGTGAATTTCTAGATTAATCTCGGAAATCTTGGCTATTTTTATTTCTTGGTAAAGGAATTCCTATTCTTGGAGATCTTAATCTCAATTATTCAATGGGCGGATTTAATCTTATAAGTCTATTTTTTTTGCCGTGTTGGTAGTACACACAAAAATACTTTAAATTAATATTTAAATGCAGATTTGTTGTTTCATTAGAATATTACTATATGTGGGAAGTTGGATTTCTCGGAAAAAATCGAATTCATTTTAATTCGTTAACTATAAAAAAAAAAAAATCTTTGTACAATTACGGTAATTTACTTTAATGGCGATTTTTTGTATTACATAAATTAAATTAAATCAAACTGGTTCACATGTGACATATGCGCCAAAGCTTTTACGCGATTATGACATGCTAAACTACGTACATACATATACAGATCTACTTATTAATTTATAAAAATTTAAGGGTGGTAAATCGATAAATTTTATTAGTCCAAAGAATTATTCATAAAAAGAATTATATAATGATTCGAAATTATCTTATGAAAAATCCTCACGTTATTGATAAATTTTTTCTACCGTAATATAATAAGCCCTGCCACAATTTTTTTATCCATTACTCATTTAGATAACTAATGATGTTTTTAATTGCTAGTTATATAGTTAAAAACATACATCATCATCATTTGAGCCTCTTATTTAACGAAACAATGATTTTCATATAATTGGATCTCTCATTGATTCAATCCAATCACCTCTTCCATTTTTTTTTTTTTTCGTTTACTCACTGAAAGAACTTACATTTTCGTAAAAAATACGAACGAAAAGTATCTTCCTTTTCCTTGCAGTAAACTTATATTCTCTTCTTTCAAATCGTAACCGATATGTCCACCTCTACCGCAGAAGTACCCTGTTTCAAATGTATTTCTTATAGAGTTCAACTTGAGCAAAAAGAAGCAATTATTGCGAAATATCAAAAAATCGTTCAATTTCAAAACGATCTTATTCAGGATTTTTCTCATGGTCAAAAGATTACCGCAACTACTGATACTACTACTAATAGCGGAACCGTATTGGCTGCTCGTGAAAAATGTGAATTTTTTTTTAACTCAAAGCGAGCTTTCATCATTCATTTGTTTTTAATGATCTTCAATTTATTTAGTTAATCGAAGCTATTATCGTACTTATATTGGACCTTTGACGGACGAAGTAGATAAAGGATCATTGAAGCAATGTCTTGAAAAGTCATTTGGTCCGGTTAATAACATTGATTTTATTCCCGGGAAGGTATAAATTAAATAAATAAATAAATATATATATATATTACCATTTTTTTTTAATCTTCAACTTAGATTTACAAGATAACCAACTTTTTACTTTTTTTATTTTTACAAAGTCTTGTGCTTTTGCGAATTTTTCTTCTCCAACCGCGTATCATAATGCTATAAGCGAAGGTGCTATAATGGTAAACGGTATTGTCTTGAGTGTCGAACAAGCCAAGAAACCAAGATATCGTTCTTTCAAAAAGTATTGAACTTCAAAAAACGTAATTCTAATGTCGATATTGATTTGGATTGACGATTAATACAGAATTTATTACGAGTATTTTTTGCGATTCTTATTTTGTACTCTTGTTATATTATCTGCAATTTATGTAATCATAGAATTTGAACATAATAAAAATTATAAAATAGCCGATTTTCGTATTTGATCATGTGACAATGAATACCTGTGTAACATTGATAACAAATATAAAAATCTCGGTTCCTTTTTTTTCTTCTCGATAATTATGTTAAATCATGCCAAAAGTTAAACCTAAATTAAAAACTTCATTATTAAAACTTCAGCAAGAGAAAAAATATCGAGATAAAATAAATTCATTACCATCAACTCCATATTCAAAAGCAAAAAATAAGAATAAAACAACTTTTATTAAACCACCACCACCACCGTATAAACCTGAAGATAAAATATTGTTGTTAGGAGAAGGTAAAAAATAACATTATGTTTGGAAGTTGATATCTTTTATTATTCTTCATTAACAATTATTGTTATTTTTTTATTTTTATTTTTTATTTTTTTTAATAGGAAATTTTAGTTTTGCACACTCATTAGTTAAAAATGTTCTTCATACAGGTCATTTTATTACAGCGACATGTTTGGATTCTAAGAAAATTTTAAATGAAAAATATGAAGATGCAAAAGATCATATAAAATCTTTTACTGAATATGGTGGTCAAGTAATTTATGAGGTTGATGCCACACAATTAGAAAAATGTAAATTGTTAAAAGATAAAAGATTTGATAAAATCGTATTCAATTTTCCTCATGCGGGTAAAGTATTTTGTTTAATATATATTTTTGCCTTGTATACTTTGTATATTATTAATAAAATAAACCTTTGTGTTTAATTATAATAGGATTGGGGATAAAAGATCAAGATAGAAATATATTATCAAATCAAAAATTATTGCAAGCGTTTTTTAATTCGGCTATACCATTTTTAACATCAAAGTCTCTTTATTCAGATATAAATGATGGCGAAATACATGTAACAATGAAAACTGTTGAACCATATAATCAATGGAATATAAAACAATTGGCTAAATCAACAGGTCAATTAGCAATTAAGAAATCAATTGATTTTATACCAGATCAATATCCTGGTTATGAACATAGAAGAACTTTAGGTTATCAAAAAGGAAAGAGCAAAAATTCTAATGATGAAATTTTATCCAAAAAACCAAAAACTATTATCATGTGTAGAAAAGAATCGTTGGAATTAGAGAAATTACAAAAAGAGGCTGCTAAAAATGATGATGATGATGATGATGGAAAACCAAATGTGAAAAATAAGAAGAAAAAAAATATGGGAAAAAAGGTTAAATTTAATTTGAATAATTTTTAATAATGGACTATATTTTGCTGCTTATAAACAAATTCCTGTTATTACTAATTAAGAATTTAATATATTTAAAATAATATGTTGATAAATAATATTAAAACGAAACAATACATAATTATTAAAACTGGATCAATAAGCTTTATGCGAAATTTTAATCTATTTGACTATTAGTAAACCGAAATTTTTTGCCACAAATCAAACTTCCAAATTTATTGAAAGAACAATTGTAATTATATTCTATAAACATTGCCAAACCTATGTTCTTTTAAATATTCTCCACCATATTCTTGATATTCTTGACGAGTTACAGCATATTTATAAAAATCTTCCGTTTTAGCCCATAATGCAGCACCACGCCATGCATCAAGTACTGGATCACTAGCATGAATTATCCTTAAAGGCGCATCTGATGGTAATATAGATCGAAGTGAAGTTTCCAATCGAGGTAAAAGTCCTGGTGTCTGTGTATGTCCACCCGACACAAATACGGACTAACAATAAATAAAATTAGCTTTAATACATCTTTTCATCATAAAGAGGAAAATTTCAAACTATTTTTTACCTTGATCATTTTTCGCTGGTCATCATAATCAAATCTGTTAACAATATCTCCAATGGTTTCAACCACGCCAGCTTGATCTAATCCAATTATGCTAGGTTGAAATAAAGCCTCAGGAACTCTTATTCTTTCAACATTAACATGTAATTGATGCATTTGTCCAAAGTTTTCTGGATCATATGCAGGTACGACTCCTCGAGTTAACATAAAAACGAGAGAATTTTGCTGTGAATTTTTCGCGTCAAATGTATGCTCCGGTAGAAATGCAGGATCGTATCTAAGAAGCTTGTGTTCATAATCTCTTAATTGAGATAATTCCTCTTCTTCCTCCCATGCATCCTCTTCTTTGCTCTATTGTATAAATTTCAATATTAATTAATATGAATCGATTTCTAACGGAAAACTTTCTAAAAGATACTTACTATTTCTTTGTAAATAGACCAATCGTTATCGTCCATTCCAAACGTGTCCTCTGAATAAGTAAAATAATTAGAATGAGTGCGTTTTATCAAAGATATATAAGAAAAAACTTTTACCATCTTGTCCCCTTCTCCGTCTCTTCTGATTCGGCGTATCACTCGCCAAATTAGCTATTGATTTCATTCGCAATTGTGAGGCGTGACTCCTGCGATCCAAAAGCTGTTCTTTTTTTCGTTTCAAACTTTTTACTTTTTCTAATTGACTCTAAATAGAATCAATAATTAAATTAACTAACTTTTACACACCTACAAAGATTACATAGGATTTTAAATTACCTCGTAATTATCCTTTAATTCATTTAACCACCCTTCAAAATCATTTATTCGTCTTTGTTCTTCTGCACGCTCTTCTTCCTCCTAAATTAAATTAAACCATATAAAATATTTAAACAAACAAACCAATATAAAAAATAATTGAAATTAACCTGCTGTCGTCTAGCTAATTCTTTAGCTTCCTTTTGTCTTTGACGTGTTTCATGAAGACTTTTTGCTGCGACTTGTTTCTTTTTCTCCTTTCTTTCGGCTTCATTTAATTGATCATCCGGTGTATCAACTAGCGGGAAAGTAGGTTCTTCCTGAAATTATATAACAAAGAAATAGTGAATTAAAATTTATATCAAAATTTAATTATTGTGATATAATTTATTTTACCTTAGTCTCCACTTCATCAATACCTAACAATTTATTCCTTGCGCGTTGAACGGATTTTTCGGTTTTCAAAATAATCTCATCCAACTCTGCTTCATCGCTTATTCTGTTTTCTTTTAGTCTTGTCTAAATAATATTTTTAATAATTAATAACAAGTTTATCTATCACCCTTAACATTTAAATTTATTTATATTTTAAGATACAATACAATCCACTCTGATTTCTTCATGGATGACCTGCTTTCTTTAAGTTGAACATAAGCTTCCAAATTATTTTCAAGGTCTTTTAACTAAATAAAAAAATAGACATCAAATATTTAATTTCCGATAATATTGATTAAATCATGAAAGATATCAGAAGTTACCTTTTGTATACGTAATTTAGCTGCTTGTTCTTTTAGACGACGTGCCTGTTCCTGTCTTCTCTCTTCTTGTCTAGCCAATTCTTCTTCTGTTTTTTCATTTGCCTAAAACACGATAATAAATTATTAATTATATGCGAATTAATAAAAAGGTTCACATTTTAAGTTTCACTTACCGGTGGTACATATGGGAACTGAATTATACGATCTTTTAATGCAAAAGTACTTGTATTGGAGTATTCTTTTAATTCTTTAAAATAATCGTGTGCAACATAGGTAAAATTATGCACAAGATGCTATTTACGGTAACATAAGAGCCAAATCTTTCGTTAGAGCTATTTAATATAATGCTAGTGATTAAAAGTACAAATTCGAACTTGATAATTCATTAACTTAAAGTGATACTAACTTGAGCTTGATTGACCGTCATTTTGGTCGGAAAAGTAGGATATTTGAGCTGCATCAATTTGAGCATATAATCAGTAGATGTCAATCCACCACATGATATCCTGATTTCAAGTTTCAAGACAAATTAACATTAGTATATTACTAGTATTTTTATTTTTTTCTTAGAAAAAAATTATAATAGACAATTCTTGAAAAGCGTTAATACCTTTTAGTATGTTCCAACACACCACGACCGCCAACTATTGGTATTACATGAGTCGTGGTATGGCCAGATGAGGCAACGATTCCACCTTCGTCAAACGAAAGGTTATTTGCGTGAAAACTGAAAAGCGCATCTATACCATAACACACTGATGGAACACCATAACCCTCAAATAATAATTCTGACATCACTAAAATAAATGGGTCTTTATTAATTATTGAATTTATACATTGACTCTGAATACAGGAATATAATTTCGCTTACATCTTCTTGAATGATTTGGATTACACACGGGTTCGGTCATCAATATAGGGTGATATACCTTGTCAGTATTAATTCCAAGCTTGAAAAAAATATAATCTAAAATATATTCCTAAACAAATTGCAGCAAAAAAATATTATTACATGGAAAATAAAAAATTCAATATGTATATATTTCATATTTCTTACCATAGTTTCGAGATTATATACCACATTTCCATCAAATGCACTTTTCGCATTGGATTTCGCTGTAGCATCCGTATAAATATCATTCCCTACTAGCAAGACACTTTGATTAATTTTTCGATCCCTGTATTTTGATACCATGCTATCGAATTGTACTTAAGGTAAAAAACAAAATATAAACATGATTAATTTTTTTTTTTTTAAAAGAAAAAAAAACTTAATTATTAATTAGAATAATTTGATCAAACTTACATCTTGGCGAAACATCGTTCGCCCACCCCACACGACATTGATATGACCCTATAATAGAATATTAACCGTTAGAAACCAATCCATAGAATATTCTTTCCTCAAAACTATTATTTTTAGAATATGAGTTTTTATTAGCTCAAAAAGTTCCACCTTTATAACCTTCTTTTATTCCATATATCCTTTAACTTTAAATAACATATAACTTTTAAGCAGAATAAGACTTACCATTATCAATAACAATTGGTATTCCTTTGTTAAAAGCAAAAGATTCATAATCTGTTGCAGTAAAGTTTGGAGTGAAATTTCTTCTTTCAGCAATATTGTAAATTTTTGGTTGTAGATTATCTCTTAGTGACATTTTAACAAAAAGTTATAAAAATGGTTATGTTCCAGGTTGGTCGCTTTAACTATTATTATTTATAGATTATCAACATCAAAATAAAGCTATGTTGCTTCTATGACTTTCTATTATCTATAATAAGTTGTAGTGTTATATTTACAACTCGGGAATTAAACCGAATTTAAGATAAAAACGAAGCGATTATAAATTAAATATAAAATTTGATTTAATAATTAGTTTAATATGTATTAACGTTGCCTTTTTTTTATTAGATAATCATTATTACAAAACCGAAAAAAGAGGCAACGATAATACAATGCTTCTTCGAATTATTAGTCACGTGGACAAGCCATGAAAATCGGTTGTTATTCTTATCAAAAATCTTTTATATATTAGAATTAGAAGTATAACCAAATAAGAAATTCCTATCGTAGAGAACATCATGATCGTAAATTTACGTTTATGATAAACTGACATTTATTTTTTAAAATATTTTTGGCAAATTTCGCATAATTCTCTGGCCTTTTGGCATCGGTCGAAATAATCTTATTAGAAGAAGATAGCCGTAAGCACTGGAAAAAAACGATGAAAAAAAACTTTATCTGAAATTCAAAGCACCCATTTTTAATGAATTAAAATTACATAAAATTGTCTTTAATAACGTGAATTATAACGAATAAATTAAAATTTTGTTTTCTCGCGTCTTGGATAAAAGACGGCCGATCAGCGATCAGGCATTTTATTGGTCAAAACTCAAAAATTGTTATCGTAGGATCTTCTTATCAATCATCAATGATCGCTAATAATCGAGGTTCCCACAATATCGTAGTTTCGAACGGATCTTTCGTTCAATTTACCCGACAACCGCTTTTTTCTTTGTTCCGCTCGACCGTATTTGACAATTTTCTTCTTTGTGTAAATTTCACGCTTAAAGTAATATAAAATAAATTATGGTATTTTATTTATCAAAAAAGCCTCGTAAAACGTTTTTACGTTTTACTCACCTCGCTACTTTGGTAATCTTGTGTTTAACTATTTCTTCTTCAAGTCTTTTTGTAAAAGCTGAGGAAAATACGCAATCCTGTACTGTTACTAACGAAACAACAAATAAATATTATGATTTAAGTCCTTTGAAAAAAACAGAAGGGTAACTTTTTTTAAGTTTATCATAAATTTTTAATATGTCTTACTCATTATCTTTCTTTTTTTTTTGTTTTGTTATTAAAGAAATGATTGGATTGTTTACGGATATGGAACAGGATGGACATTTTATATAAATGTCTGTCATAGTGTTTTATTCAGAGATGATAGAGACAATGAAAGCAACTATGAAGATATAGGTGTATACGGTATAAATCCAGAGCTCTACAATCGTACTCTAGAAAAAAGCCATAATATTGGGTAAATAAAGTCCAATTATTCATTTTTAAAGTTATTATAATAGATCCTTTAATTAATCCTAATAATTTTATTTTTATATAAAGTAAAATTTCTAATGAACCTTTAATCCGAGGTAGATTAAACTTAATTTAGATCAAATTGAATTTAAGATATTCGAAATATATATATAATTTTTTTTTTTATTATTATTCTATTAGGGGATAAACTTGTAATGGAATTTTCCAATGGCAAACTTTGTGGATTAACCAATTATAAAAGTGCATCTGTTGTTTCCTTTATTTGTGATAAAACTGTTGAGGGTCAAGTAAGAATTTTATTTATTCATTATTTAAATATGATTATTTAATTATATTATTTTATTGGGAAAAATTGAATCTTATTAATTATTGACAATTATTTGTTTGAATTTATTTTTTTTTTGTTTACTTCTTGGTTTTTATTTGATATATATTATGTATATTATGTATAGGGGCAGCCGATATTTATTTCGAGTTATGAAGATTGCGCATTCTTTTTTGAATGGAGAACTCCTGTTGCCTGCCCAACCGAGAAAAAAGACGCTAGTAAGGGAGGATGGGGTGTCTTTTTTACAATGTTAGTACATTTATTATATTCATCATATATGTTGTTATATATCCAATAATTTTTAATTTTTTTTTAGTTTCGTTATTGCATTAATTGTATATTTTGTTGGAGGTATTATATATAACCGAATGGTTCATAATGCTACTGGAATGTACCAAATTCCAAATTGGGAATTCTGGAGCAATGCTTTTGATTTCTTAAAGGTAAGCGAGAGACATTTATTGTGTTATTTCCCATTATATTCTTTATTTTAATAATATAATATTATGATAGGATATGATTTTAATAATATTGGCACAATGCCCTGTATTTCAACCAAGAAGACATGGAGGAAGAAATTACAGAAATTTGCCAAGAGATGAAGAAAACATTTTAATTGAAGAAGAATTTGAGGAACATTAAAAATAGATAAATTTTAGAGATTTTCAATTACCATATATGTAACAGTAATGATATATTTAAATTTACAATTTACAAGACAAATGGATGTATAATATTATAAAGGATGATACATATCGATAACTGGACATTCAGTATTCAGTCCGATTTCAAATTATTACAATGTATCGAATTCCTCGGGAATTCCAAATTGTTGGTTGAAATCGGCACGTTCAATATTGAACTTTTTGAAACAGTAGGATTGGATTAGAAAAATATTTTCTAATAATGGAAATAATTTATATATTATATGATTTTCCTTTAAATAAAAATAGACGGCAAAATTTTATTTTCTTTTTACCTGTCCAGCGATTACCGCACTCTAATGCAAGATTAGCGTGATTTTCTATAAAATATTTGAACGTTATTAAAAGGTATTAAAAAAAGTATAATTTAAATAGGTTTTTACTTCAAATCACCGGGGGTTATCATCACCGTTGGCCAGAATTATCAATTTTTACCAGCACGATATTTT
>JADRCO010001770.1:0-17040 GCA_021464525.1 Rhizophagus sp. LPA8_4_AMF | reverse complement strand
AAAAAAAAAAACAAAAAAAAAAAAAAAAAAAAAAAAAAAAAAAAAAAAAAAAAAATGGAAGATAACAAAAAGCGCTTCATATTTAATTTTCTATTTTTAGTAATACTTTCAGGTGGCACAATATATGACATTGTAAACATAATTAAACTACCGGTTGGGACGAAGCTTTTACTTTTATTAACAACCATTACTTTTTTATGGGGATTTTATGCGGTAAACCATCCTTTATTAAAATTTTCATAATTTTGTTAAAAATAAAAAAAAAAAAAATTTAATTTTTTTTTTGTTTTATTGAATATAGCTCATTAGGAAAAAATTACGTTATTTTATAGCCTTTTGTGGAATAAATTTAGTCCCTAGTTTAATTTTAATTAATTCTATTGTCAATTCTGATAATGATAATATTAACCGAATATTTATTAAAAATAAAAATGGTAGTCTGAATTATTGGGAATGTCAAAATACTAATAAAAATTTTAGTGATGTTAGTATTTCTAAAATTTATAAAATTTTGGATGGTGATCTGACAAATGATTTAAATTATCAGGAATATTCATATATTGAAGCTATTATAATAAAGATAATTATTGAAGTATTTTTTATCGTTATTACTATCATTAGGATATGCAAAATTAATTATAAAAAATCTGAAGAAAATGAAGGTAAGATTTTGTTATGATTTATTTTTTAATTTTAAATATATATAAAATTTTTAACATTAAGTTTTATTTTTATATTAGAAATTATTTACAATGTATATAAACTTTTTGATTCCTTTTTATATTTAACATCATATCTTATAATCATAATGAATGGAATAATATCATTATTCATGTTTGAATTTTTTAATATTTACGATCTAAAAAAAGTAGTAATAACTATATTTTGTCTTTATATACCTTTTATTTTTATAATATATTACTCAGTTTTAGTAAGTAATCTACCAGGAATAAGTGATAAAAGGATATAATATATTATGATTAATTTATTAACTTTTATTAATATATTTTAGGATGACTTTAAATATATTTTAATTATTGATATTTTCCTTGTTTTTCAAATGCTAATTTGCATAGTAATATTATTATATATGGCTCTTAAATGTAAAAATTATCGTAATGATTGTAATATTGTAGTAATATGTAAGTAGTTTATATAATACTTAACATCGAAATTTTCTTTTTATATCTAATACTAATTTTTTTTTAAAAAAAATACATATAAGCAATTATGACAATGATTTCATCATTATCAACAATTATAACTTCAATATTATTTTATCTAAAGTCTAACGATTCTAAAGATGATAAATTTATTATAATTTATTGTAAGTATTATTTTATTATTTTTATTATTATTTTTGAATTTCAATTTAGTTTTAACAAATTTATAAATATATATTTTTAGTGAAACGTGAATATAACTTACAATTGGATAAAGAATATGATTATGAACCCGAAATACACGAAAAAGATAATTTATTAACCGAAAAACTTAAAAATTTTTTAACCGAAATACTCGAAATGCTTAAATATGCTTAAAAATTTATTAACCGAAATGCTCGAAAAGCTTAACAAAATACTTAAAAAAACTTGAAAGATTATTATCATAGCGCAGATTCAATATTACGATCAAATATTAAATAATATTATACATGTATAGAATATGAGCAGTTAAATGCTACTTTTTTTTTTATTTTTAAAAAAAAAAAAAAATTTCAGATTTATTTTTTGAGTTAATAAGATCAATAGTTTACCTTATTCAAAAGAGTAGAAGTGATTAAAGTGATAGGTTTTCATTGTATTTGATAATAGGGTAGCCGTTTTATCCTATTATTAAGTATATCACATACAATAATTATATTATTATTATTAGTGTGTTTAGTGTTCATAATATAATTAAAAAAGTTTATATGTAAAAAAGTTTATATATAAAAGTTTATAAAAAGTTTATTATAAATGATTATTTTATCATATACTAATTATCGTATATGATATTCAATATGAACCTATATGGCTAAATAATGATAATATTTATTACGGATTTAGGGTGAAACTTTAACCTCAACAGGAACTAAGAGATAAAATATATTGTTAGTTTACATGAAAAAGAAAATATATATAGAATAAAGTGATATATCTAGTAAATGATGAAAAAGTTTTTTTAGATAAGGAAAATTTACGAACCAGGAGTATTGTATTCACCAGATTCTAAGAGGCTATTCTTGAAACCTGCTTGAACTTTTTTATTGTATTGATTGCATCGAGTTCTAAAATATGTAGTGCTCAAACTTTAAGATAAAAGATTACTTAAATTTTATAAAAGATTTCACAATATAATACTTACTGAGTAAGGAAGGATAAATTTGGAAAAAAGGCTATGTGTAAAAAGTTTTTATTACATAAATTTTTAGCGTAAAAATAAATAAATAAATAAAATAAAATAAATAATTGTAATAAATTATTATATCAAAGAGGTTTCCGGAAAATGGTTATGAAGTGTCAATTATTGTGTGTTTGCACATTTTAAATATTGTTCACTTACGAGATTGTTCAGGAGGTTTAACAGAGCGAGGAAATTTTTTAGTGGGCCTTTGGAGGATTTTACCGAATTTTATTTTGATCTTTTTTTTCTTTTTTCCTTCTGATTCTGTCATTCTAAAATAATTTAGTGCTCAAACTTTTAGAATAAGGATTATTTATTTAAAAATTTAAAAATTCCTTCATTACTGAATAAAAGCATCTTTTTTTTTTTTTGACATAAATAAACTACTAAATGTGTAAATTAATTATATCATAAAGGTTTAGAGAACATTAAGTTTTGGTAAAAACCAATGAATCCTATAAATAATTTTATATGCACGCCAAATATTGTACAAGTTTTAAATGCAAGAAATTTTTCCGCATTTTCGATTTTAAACGCGATTGGTCTCTTATTACGCCAAAGTCAACACTATAATCATGTGAATATTATCAATTCAGTGTTGAAAATTTAAATTAGTTTTATACGATCAGAGCGCACATTGTTCATAAAATTTTGTGCGCAACATAAGAGCCATATACGCTCTTATACTGTTATACATAAATAATAGTTTATTGGGTAGGGAGTTGAAATATCACCGAACTGCGAAAACTGTGTTATTATGCAGACGTCCAAGATCATGTTCCAGACAAAAAAATCGTTGATATTCATGACTCCCCGTGAAATAATTACTGTACGTGATATTTAATCCAAATGACGTAATGCGTCAAAAATATCAAACATATTTATGCAATAAATAATTTATCTAAAAAAAAATATCAGTATGTTGAATGATCCTAATTGGCTGCCATTGTCAATTATGATTATCTACTTATCTACTTTCAACCATATGCGCAGATATTTAAAACGATGTACACTGCGTCAACTGCGTGAATCATTGATTCTATTATACTGATTTAGTATATTTTGCTGCATGTATTTTATGCGCGTTTTTTTTTTTATTTAAACCTACAATTTTGGCATTATTGATTACTGAATTCACGGATAATCAAATCATACTTTCTCATTCGAAATTACTCGATTCGTTTGTGTGAAACTTTTTAATTTCTTTTTTTTTTTCGATAAAAAATAAATTATTATGTGAACCGATAAAGAAATTCCTATTTCACCAAATAGTATGTTTTAGTAAAATAATATTTCGCAATGTATAAAAGAGTTCTCGTTAAATGATATATGAAAAGAACGAAAATTTGTACTCATTATACTCATTATTAATTAAATAAAAAAATACAGTATATAATTGATATCCCTTAAGATTATTATTTTTGAAAAAATTCATATCACAAGTTCTTTTATTTCTAATACAATGATCAGTTATAAAAGTGTTTTATCATCAAGAGACTTTTTATTTCCAAAATGTTCATTACATTATTTCTTGCCTTTTTTTCTTGTTATTATTACTTCTATACCATCAACATTTGCCCTTATAGAGGAAATATTTGATCCCCCATTTGAAAATAACCCCTACTTTCAAATAATCTATCAAACTATCATAACTATTTTAATCCCTATTATTATCAGTGAGACCTTTAAAAGGAAATTATATTTCTTTTCGCCCCTTTTTTTTATATACCTTGCATTGATTAGTGTTGATATATTTTTAACGTATAAATTCACTCGTTGGTGTTCTGACCATTACAATGACCCTTTTTTCTGGAATTATTTTTATGGGTTAATACCTCTATTCGCACTCAATTTTTTTGAAATTTGGTGTATAGAACGTTATTTATGCAAATACTTAAATATTTTAGCAATACTTTACGAGTTTATAGTTAATTTGACATTTTTGGAAATAGCTATTGATAAGTATGTTGAGAGACAATTTGGTCTCATTGTAAGAGGATTTTTTATATTCTTATTCGTATATATTGTGTTCTTAAATTTTATATCTTTTCTTTGCGTAAGGCCTAATTCATCAAATAAATTTATTCAAATATTGGTCAATTTACTACGTCATTATAATAATTTTAAGGGTAATGATAAGAAGGATGATGATGATGATAAGGTTGATTATGATAATTGTCCGCTTTGCTTAAGTCATCGTTATGTACATGCTAATCTGGATAATCGTTTTGGAATCAGGAAGAAGAAGATGATTCGTTGTCCGGTTTGCAAAAAGCATCATAATAAGAATGAAAAAGATTGTTGTTCGGTTTGCAAAAAACAACATAATGAAAAAGATCATTGTCCAGTTTGCAAAAAACAACATAATGAAAAAGATCGTTGTCCAGTTTGCAAAAAACAACATAAAATTAATGAAAATGATTGTTGTCTGGTTTGCAAAAAACAACATAATGAAAAAGATCGTTGTCCGGTTTGCAATAAACAACATAAAATTAATGAAAAAGATTGTTGTCTGGTTTGCGAAAAACAACATAATATTGATGAAAAAGATTGTTGTCTGGTTTGCGAAAATCAACATAATATTGATGAAAAAGATTGTTGTCTGGTTTGCGAAAAACGACATGGTAAGAATGAAAAAGATTGTTGTTCGCTTTGCAAAGAACAACATAGTAAGAATGAAAAAAATTGGTGTTCGGTTTGCGAAATTCAACATAATAATGAAAAAGATTGTTGTCCGGTTTGCATAGGTCATCATTTTGTACATTTTCAGAATTTTAAGGAGGAGGTTAGTAAGGTTAAGAATAAGAAGAATAAGAAGAACAAGAAGAATAAGAAGAATAAAAAGGATGAGAAGGATGAGAAGGATGAGAAGGATGGGAAGGGTGAGAAGGGTGAGAAGGATGAGAAGGATGGGAAGGGTGAGAAGAGTGAGAAGGGTGTCGGAGAAAGAATTTATTCAATTTATTTGAAGATCGTTAGTTTTTTCTTATGTACTAGGAAGGATGATGATTATTACAAAGAAGAAATTTATTTGCATATCAATGGATTTATTAGTTATCTTTATTATTTACTTAACTTCTTATGTGCCATCATTTTCGCAATGATATCTGGTCCTTCTGCATGGTGGGTTGGTCTTTACTTGATTGTAAATTCTACCGAGTATTCTGTATATCAAAATTCTGGTCCGGATTCTACATATTCCATATTTAAAAATCTTATATACGATTTTACCCATATTGTACACGATGTTATCTATGGGGATGATGATGATGATGATGATGATGAACCAAATGGAATTGATGATGATGATGATGAACCAAATAATAATGAACTTTTCCTTGATGATGGACCAAATTTGAAAGAAGTGAAAGTGGATTCCTAATATTTATAATATTTAAAAAAAAGAAGTGCAAAGACATTACAATTATTCAAAAGGTTAAAAAAGTTTCTATTATTATTAATATATCTTATCGTAAAATGAGCAGTACGAATTGTATTAGGGACATCTTGACTTGTTGTGTCACCTTGTATTCATGATGTATATACGGCGGTTCGAAATGGAGGAGAGTTTGATTTTTCTTTTTGTAATTTCAAATATCATTATGTATATAGAAATAATTTCTCAATGTATTTAATGTATTTTCATATAATATAAGCATATATTTTTGCTAAAAAATAGAAGTTACAATGAACGTTCCCTGTGTAGATCATGTGATAAAATCACAAAATAAATAATTGATTTTTTATTTTATTTTTAATTAATAAAACACAATTAAATGATGACTCTGTAAAAATATTATTATTTGTCGACCCTTGTTAATCTATCTAATTCATGTAATTGATTATCAATTTAATTCGGGTTTGTATTTCGGCCAAGAAATTTCTTTTGACTATTAAACAATAGGTATTTTACCTATAAAATCTAAATGACGTAATGCGTCAAAAATATCAGAGATATTTATGCAATAAATACTTTAACTTTGTTATATAGCATACAGTAATATACCATAAAAGTAATAGGTCAATGAATACAATTCATATAAGTATGAAATAAAAGTTCTTAGTTATTTAACTGGTCATCAAGCCCGCGTGGCAATCTTACTTTATTGAGAACTAATGTATCAAATGGTGGTAATTTCATCTTTTTAATATTGATAGATGGAGAGATATAAGAATATTAAGAGGCCCATATCTGTTGCTAACAAAAATATAAAAATTACAAATTTTGAAGAAATGATTTTTTGAACTTACAAGAAAGTGTCCTTTATTATCAAAAAAATCCTTGAAAATTCTGGTATATGAAGTGAATCTATTTTGTTGTATATTTTAATATTTATTACTTATCTATATAGCAGCTAAAGATTTCAGATGATATAAAATAAATAAATTTGTCTCAAATTTATATAATGATACAGCTGATTTCTTCGGACCAGCACTTATTGTCAAATACATTATTATTATAATAATTTCAAATTGGCTTATTAAAAAAAAAAGTAATAATATGTTAAAACTAATACCCATATTTTTTTTACACTTTTAAACTTCAATCTTCATTATCTGAACTTTCATTATCGTCTTGTTCATTATTAACAGCCTGATCATAATATTTTTGTCTTTCGCCATGTTTTACTATTGAACTTTCGGGTATAATTCCTTCACAATTTAGGTAACCATAATCTCGCTCTGTATGTTGATCAACAGCATTGAGCCAGTTTTGGAAGCTATTAAAATTATCAATATGAAAGAATAATATTTCAGTATGGATAATTTAATTTGTCGCACTTTACTTGGCCAGAAAATTTAAATTAAAAATTACGTGTTTTCAGCAATTTCTTCCTCAAAAATCTTGGAATAAATAAAATTATCTTTAAATTTTTCAATTTGACCCTAATTAATGTATTTAATAAAGAATGATTTTAATAATTAATAATAATATCTATTATAGGTAAATAGAGCTGAAAATTTTAAATATACTAAAATCGATCGCAATTACCTGATAAATGTCGTAATCAATTACATCTTTTCCTTGATCTCTGGCTTTTCTATTATAAGAATCAAACACAGGCTAAAGAGGATTCAAAAACATTAGTACCAACAAATGGAATTTTCATTTTTTTAAAATTAAATACAATTACCCGCTCAAGTAATAAACCTAACGCTGGAGCTTTTGGTATATTTATCTTAACTTGCGTGAATGTTTTTGCAATAAGGGAAATAGGTGTTCCCGTTCTTGCAATCATTACTATTAATGCTTATATTTATAACAAATGAAATAATTAATAAAAAGTTAATATGATGCATTTCATAATAAATTAGTGAAAATACTTACAAACCATTTTACGAATTTGATGCAACATAAATGATTGTCCGTGTATTTTTATGGTAATCCATTCAACATCATTAATAATTTTAGGATCACTTACCTAATAATCATGAAAAATTGGTATTTATTACATTTTATTACTTGAATATATAAAATCGCGCAAATAGCCGCTTACTTGAGAATCGACAATATATCGGTTACAACTTTTCTCTTGAGGACTGCGACCAATCGTATAGTTGTGATAATTATGTGTTCCTCGATATTCCTTAAATCCTTGCCTTACGTGTTCAATAGTTTCTTGTGATATACGATATTTTCGTTTCTCAATCATTTCTTCGGGCGTGGCGGTGGGCACATCCACGAATACTTTTTGAGTTGCGATATCACTTTGGATTGGAGTTGGAGAGTTTGAAATTACTGAATTATATTCTTTCTCAGGAGGTATGAACACATAAGTTGGTAATAGATATTCATATATGCGAGAATCACACAATGTTTTCGCGTGAAAAGAACGAATTACTTTAACAAAACCTATCAATTAAATAATTTTAATTAAATATTATTATATGAAATTCCTAAAATTTACAAAATTTAAAATAATTACCCCACATGCGAATTTGATCGGGAAGATTTTCATTAATCTTTTCGACGACATTAGGAATATCGGTAATCATGTAAAAATGTCGAATGAAAAATAACAAATTAGTTTAAATTTAAAACAAAATATAATGCAAATTATTTTATTATAATTGGATAAGAGACTTATCTTGAGTGAAATTAAATTTCCAGCCGCATGAACACCTTTATCGGTTCTGGCAGCACGCATCAGACTAACCTGTTACCATATTAATACTTAATTTCAAATGCGTTTGCTATTTCATATAATAAATCAAGAATCTGATTAAAATAGATTTATCCATTACTTACTTTTTTGGGATCATCCGAATTATCTTTGGATACAGCACCAGCAGCAACAAAAGCCTTGAATAGATCTTCTTCAATAGTTTTTGCGTTGCGATTACTACAAGATTTTAGTTGCATGAAACGAAATAAGAGTCACGAATATATTAACTATCATCCAACATACATTTGCATTCCTTGATAACCAGTCCCGCAAAATCCAACTAAGACAGCAACTTTCTTCTTTGGCTTTCTCGGTTCTTTTGATTCATTCGAATCGCCTTTGTCCTCGATTTTGCTTCTCTCATTATTCAAATCCTGTTGCCTGTTATTATCATCCCGATTTCCTTTTCTATTCCTAAAGTTCTTGTTAAGGTGTTCTCTTCTATCTTTGGCTGTGGTGAAACGTTTCCTTGAAGACTGTGAATCTTCCATAGCACGTTTTTTTGAATGAGATGTTTCTTTCTCTGTTGATTCAGGTGGAACTATAATTTTTTCTGCTTCGATAGTTGTTTCAACTTCTATAATTTCATTTTTTGGTTATTAAATAATAAAATTATTTAATCAGATTAATAAAGTATATTTTTCGCTACCATTAGTTGACTCTATTTTTATTTTCTTAAGTGTTGTCATGTTTGGTAAGTATTTAAATTTAAAAAAGTTACTTTTATAAAGTCTGGCAATATTGTAAAGAGCAATCTTTTGAGATAAAATTTTAAATTTAAAACTCAAATATTTCATTGATAATCGTATATTTTCACGTTTGCGTTACATTCATGAAGTGCATACGGTAATCTGTAACACCCAATAATAATATATAAATATCAGTTAATCAAAAAAAAATTTTTTTTTTTTTTTTTAATTATACAAAAAATGAATTTAGATAATTTAGATATACATTCAGATCCTACCCCTAATACGGAACCTTCAGCTTCAACGAATATCAAAAAACTTTCTATAGCGCGCAGAGTATCAGGTAACAAAATATTGAACTTATTTTCATTATATAAATTAGAAGTTTTTTTAAATTATAATATAACTTATAGGTAAAACATGGAAACATCCAAAAACAGCTACTCGTCGCTCACAATTACCACGCAGCTTGCGTAAAAATTGGAATGAAAGACTAAAAGAACGAAACGAAAGAGAAGCTTTAAAGAAGTTAGAAAAAGAATTGAAGGAAGAAAGAGAAGCGAAAAAAAAGGTAAATTAATTAGGATTGTTAATTGAATTATATATGGTATATAAAGTTAAATTTGGTTCAATTTTATTAGAGAAAGCTTGAAATTGCATTGAAAAGAAAACAAAGATTAGAAGAGAAAGAAAGACAAGAAAAATTAGTTACAATCGTAAGTTCAAAATTTATTTGAACGTCTAATTACAGTATATAGTTGTACTAATTTTATTTTGTTGTTATTACTAATTTTTATTTTATTGTCATTGCTTAATAGTATTCAGCAAAAAAATTAAAGAGACTTCAAAAAAAGAAAGAACGAAACAAGAAGTAAAATTCACGTATATATTTAATCACGTGATTAATATCATATGTATTTATTTTAGCCAATGAATTTGAAGATTATCTTCATGTGATTATTTAATAAATCTAATGATTCGTTCAAACTCGAAGGAATTTGTTAACTAAAGGTGTATTGGACAAAAGACCGCATTTAAGAGTACTGAAACTGAAGATCTTAGTAATCTTTATAAAATGTCTCGTAACAGACATAAGGATAAAATTTCGTTAAATGATAAGTCCGCCCAAAGGAATCTTTGTAACCAAAAGCGTATTAAAAAAGGGCACATTCCGAGAGCACCGAAAGTGGCCTTCTAGTCCCAATAAAATGCACCCTCGTGACAAATATAAGGATAAATCTCCAGACTTTTCTGTTCTTGCATTTGAATATCCGTCCCTTTATCCTTCGTAAGTAGTTTCTTGAATTATAATATTAATTTTTCAATAGTCTATAAAATTTATCTCGACTATTCATAGTATGAATTATTCCAAAGAGGGTAAACAAATTTTTTATTAGTGAGCTTACATACTTGTCTTTTACGTTATTTCTAGACATTCCTCTAGATACTTTATGTCCTCCGGTAATTAATATGCTGATAACTGATAATGTCGAATTTAAAAGATTCCAAGCAGGTACTTATTTTAATTCTTGATTTTCACTGGATCGGAATTTTGGATAACTCAAAAATATATTTGTTTAAATTAAAACTGAACTATATCCACTGGATAGAGGATTTGATATTATCGACAGAATCTCACGAAGAATTGGTCAACATACTATACTGTATATGGAATCGATAAAAATCTTATTAATAAATTTTATCATATATTTTAATCAGATGATAATGATATTATGAGTAAGTAAAGCAATGGCTATATAAAGAGCCTTTTTATCTTGTTTAATCTTCATTATTATCATAATGAAAAATACAAAACATTAAATTTAAGTCAATCTCTCTTTACTAGTTCTAAACAAAGAGAAACTCATTTATCTCGTTCCTGTTCCCATTCTGTTTCCATTTTCAATCCCATTCTCACTCTCATTCTCATTCTTATTGATCACAAGTCACAACAACATTCTTCTCGATCTCATTCTCATTCTTGTTCTCATTCCCATTTTTAATGCCATCCTCATTGATCACGATAACGTTATCATTCTCGATCTCATTCTCATTTTCATTCCCCTACCTTTTCTCATTCCCCTATTATTAATATGACTTGTACTTATTTAATATAATTATAATAAGAAATTTAATGAACATTCAAAAAAGCTGATTTTCACATTTGCATAATTTCACTGCAACTTCCCTTACTCCAGTTTTAACAAGTAGTATTTCTTTTATGCTCCTTTTCTAACCCTTACAATTAAATTTTTTAAAAATGATTTATATTAAATATTAGCTTATAATGGGCAAAGAAATCCATGAATTAAGGAATACCATTGCAATTCTAACTAAAAGAATTGAAACTTTCAGATAACCTAAATTTATCAAAAGCAGTACCTTTAGATAGAAGTAAAAAAAGAAGTTTATTTCCTATTCTTGTTTGGAAGAAAGAGCAGAAGTTAATTTTAATGTTTCAAAACATTTTATGTAAATAGTATATCTTTGTTCTTTATTTAAATTATGTTTAACAATAAATAAGAGAACTCTTTCTTCTCAATTTAGTAACGAAAGAGAAGGCAGTTCAAAATGTATATAATGGTAGACAAATTGGCATAAAGTACTGAAAATTATAATTGTGTCTACTGAGAATAGTTAGATTATCAAATTTGTTTTTTTTAGGATAGAAATTTTTAGACTCGATCGGTATTTTAGCAATTATGTAATCATAAGATTTAAATAATTAATAAAATGCGCTACTAAATTTAAAAAAAAAAAGAACTCTTTCTACTCCTTTTTATATCTATAATATTTACCAAAATAAAAATTTTTTATTTCGTATTTTGACTTATACAATATACACTTTTCTTCAATAAAAGTAAGCTCTTTTATACCTTACAAAGTGTATATAGGGCTACAGCAAGCAATAGTTTTATTTTTATTATTTTTCAATTTTTTATGATATTTGAGAACTAGAAAAAAACACCGATTGTATTCTTACAAATATACACAAAAATGTAATAATGGAAAGAAATTCTATAATAAAAACTATACAGTACATGGAATTTAAAAGTATTACAGTTTATAGTTCACTTAAATTGTAATGCCAGGTTTCTGTTAATTATTTAATTATAGTTCTCTTTTACAACAAATTTAACAAATTTACTTAGCCATAAATTAAAGAAATTTGATGGCTGATTTCTCTTTAGATTCATACTAAATTTAGGCTTAAATTATTACCCTATGAAAAGTATTTGTGCTTAAATTTTAATTTGCGATATACCTATATATACTTAAAATATATCTAAAATGTATCTAAAATATACTTTTAATGTACATGTTATTGTAAAAAAGTAAAGTAACATTAATGTTAAACTTAAATATTTTATTTATTTATAATTATTAAATGGTAAATAATTACTTTTTTTTTTTTTTAAAGCAATGCATTTATTGAGTGAAGAAAGTCACAATGAGTGAGTTAACTATAAACCTTTAAAAGCTTTCTACTCAATTAACTGCAAAAAACCAATAAACTACCTGTGTACTTATAAAAGAACATTATGTGTGCACTGTCTTACTTCTATTTACCTATTGCAAGTGACTCCTGGAATAAGCCAGGAGTGCTCTTAGCCAAAAGGCCTTGCAGTCTCAGAAATGCCAGACATGCTGGATTGAAAAGAAATGAAAATAACAAAATAAAAAATTCTATCTAAAAGAAAGTAAAGAAAATACAAAATAAAGAAAATATGACAAAAACTAACAAAAAAAAGAAACAAAAATCTATTCTAAGTAAACTAAACCACTAACATCTGTCTACCATTAATCCAGAGAAAGCTACAGAAATGGCTGGTGGCAAGAGTAACTTAGTTTCAGAAAGCTTTTTAAGCATTTTCTTCAAAGTTTTAATTTCTGCATATAAAGCCTATTTGCTATATTTTAACTCAGATTTGTTAGCTGAGGGAATCATAGATTTCTTTTTCTTTTCTTTAAGATTATTGTGCAACTTCTTAGATAAAGTTCTTGGTTTATTAATAAGTATGCTATTTGATCTAGAAATTATAATCTTCAGATGTTTTTTCACTGGATTAGTATTTGGTAAGGAAAAATTAGTAATTGTTTTCCTTTTGCCAGCTAGTGACATCAGAGCAGTATGGCAAGCTTATTTCAAATCCTGATCCATCCATTTAATCTTCTTTCCAATAACAGATGTCAGATTGTCCTATGATTCAAAGAAAGAGATTAATTTAGTGGTGCTGTCTAGGAGTTTAATCAACTTGTATGCTTGCATTAGCTTCTCTAAGGAAAGAGCAGATATTATCATTTATGCATAAGGAATCATAGATTATTGATGTTAGAACATCATAAATAACTGTTTGAAAAAGTTTCTGTCTTTTTCGTTCTTTTATATTCCACACAGCAGGAAACTATCTCACATAATAGTTTCCAAGTGGTGCAACCCAAGTGTTGCTATGATAAGCTTGTCATGCAATATCAAACATCTCAGTTTTGACTTATACTGTAGAGTATTTATTTGCGTCTTACAGCTGACTGAGATAATACGTCTCCATACAGATAATTGTTGTAAAAGGTACTATATCGTCCAAGCAACTGGATTATCATAAATAATAATATCGTAAATATTCACAATGGTAAAATCTATAGGTTTGTATCTAGTAATTACAAAGTTAGCATCCTGTTTACCTGTTTTAGCCGCTTTGATTCCTTTCTTTAAAGTCAGTCCTTTGTTATTGTTGAGTTTAGTCTCAATAACAGGTGTGAAGAGTTATTTTTTCTTAATTTTTTTAAAGTGTTATCACGTGATGTAGTGGAGAAAGACGCGTTTTGTTTATCCAGTGTTACAGTATTTTGTTGTTGTTTAGCTGTATATGCAGCTTGCATCTTTACTTTTTTCCTCTCACGTTTCTTTTTTGATTTAGATATTACAGGCGTAAACAATTCATCTTTGTTAATAAGATTCGTGTCTAAAGTTGATTGGTACTCATCGCTATCTGCAGTTACTATACTAAGGTTAGCGTTAGGAGTAGATGAGATTGGTTTTTTAAATTCGAGATCATTATTGCTGTCCACATTTGCTTATTTATCATCTCTATTACACAGTCTGTTAAAGTTGCTTGCCAAAACTAGGGAGTTTTGGTAGGATGGCGTATGCAAAACTGCCAAAACTAGTTTTGTAAAATCAACCTAAAATGCCAAAACTGCCAAAAACTGCCAAAACTTGCAAAATTGTTTTGACGTTTCGGCGTAATATGTCATATGATATACATACAGTTTCAGCATTTTGATCATCAAATTAACCAGCCAATCTGTTTGATTAACCTAAAGCTACCCTTCTAAACTAAAATTCATTTTCTAAACTAATTCTAAAATTCTAAACTAAACTCTATTTTTAAACTAATTTTGAACTTTTAAACTAATTCTAAACTAATTCAAATTTTGAAACCATTAAAAATTAATTTAAACTAATTTAAACTTAATTTAAACTTAATTTAAATGTTTAAAATTAATTTAAATCCAATTTAAAATTAATTTAAATCCAATTTAAACTTAATTTAAATGTTTAAAATTAATTTAAACCCAATTTAAAGTTTTAAGATTAATTTGAAATATAATTTGAAAATAAAAAATTAACTTTTATTTTTTAGTTTAAAAAGTTTCAAAATTTGAAGTAATTTTCTAAATTATTTTAGAATAGTTTCGATTTAGAATAATTCTAAACTCATTAGTTTAAAAGGGCAGCTTTAGATTAACCATCATATAATCTGGCCGATAATCTATTTTTTTTTCAGTTTTTTATAAACCAATTTTTTTTCATTTTAAAAACTTGGTTTTTTCGTTATTAAAAGAATACATAAATTATGAATACCAAAATGTTACAAATCAGACTTTGGGATTAAGGTAAGAGGAGAGGGGATTTTTTTATATATTCTTTTCTTTAAGAAATGTTTTTAACGTTTCTTTTTTTTTTAGGTTGCCGGATGATAATTACTAATTGGACTTTGGAATTATGTAAGTGGAAAGGTGGATCGATAATATTTTTATTTTTTTTAAGAGAAACATTTTTAACGCTTCCCTTTTCTTTTTTTAGGTTACTAAATGAAGAATACGACCCAGACTTTGAAATTTAGGTAAAAGAGATCAGAAGTGAGGGTTTTTTATTATATTTTATTATATTCTTTAAAGAAATGTTACTAAACGCTTCTTTCTTCTTTTTTTTAAGTTGCCAGATGAAAACTATGAACTGGACTTTAGAATTATGTAAGTAGAGAAGAGGGAGGATAATATTTCTTATTTTTTTAAGAGAAACATTTCTAACGCTTCTCTTTTTCTTTTTTAGATTACCAGACAAAGAATACGACTTGGACTTTGGAATTATGTAAGTGAAAGAAGAGGGGTTTTTTTATTATATTCTTTAAAAAATATTACTAAACGCTTCTTTCTTCTTTCTTTTAGTTTGCCAGACGAAAACTATGAACTGGACTTTAGAATTATGTAAGTAGAGTAGAAGGGGGATAATATTTCTTATTTTTTTTTTAAGAGAAACATTTTTAACGCTTCTTTTTTTCTTTTTTTAGGTTACCAGATGAATAATATAATCCAGATTTAGGAATTTAGGTAAAAAAGGATCGAGAAGTGAATTTTTTTATTAATTCTTTAAGAAATATTACTTATTAATGTTTCTTCTTTTTTTTAGGTTGCCAGACTTTTGGATAAACCCAGATTTGGTTAAGAAATTTTTAATATATTGAAGAAATATAACTGTGTTTCTTTTTTTGAACCAGTCAAAATAAAAATTTTTTTTTATTACAATAAAGTAAAAGTATTAAATAAAATAATTACATGAATTTTTTTTTAAAAAAAATAATAAAATGTTGAAACTATGCCGAAACTTATATAAAACATTACTATTTGTTATGCTGAAATTATGGATAAACTTATTATAGAGGTTTCACAAATTTTAGCAGTTTCACAAATTTTGGCAGTTTAGCAGTTTCAACATTATATAAGAGTTTTGGCATTTCACGTTAGGCCAGATGGGTTTCAGCAAGCAATTTTACCTGCAGTATAGGTATGTAGGATAATATCTATAATCAAATTGAAAATAACAGCTTTGATATAGCAATTATCAAAGTCGATAGAAGAGCTTATTTTTTCATAATCTTGAACTTTCGCCTCATAAATATTCTTTAAACTTCTCTCAATTGTTTTTTGTAATAGGAGTCATCCTTCTGTATCTGAAAGGCTGCATATACAGTCACCCCTCTCTACAGCAAACCCTATGTTCCGGCTGATCAGGCCTTCGTTATAAGCAACTTCATTAACACTATAATGAATTATTCGGTATAGTATAATGAATTATCTGGTATAAAGGCATGGTCATGTGACTTGCTGATCTAATCTATCAGATAATCTGATCTAGAAAAAGAAATTACTTTTTTTCTTTTTTGTAATATTGCCAGACGAAAAAACTTTTAGAATTAAGGTAAATGAGGGCTGGAGGAGGTGTTTTCATTGTTTTTTTAATTAATTAATTATTTTTTTCTTTTTTGTAGTGTTGCCAAACAAAAAATATGACCGGGCTTTTGGAATTAAGGTAAGGGAGGGTTGGGAGAGGTATTTTTCGTTATTTTTTCTAATTAACTAAGTTATTTATTTTTTCTTCTTTTTTGTAGTGTTGCCAGACAAAAAATATGACTGGGCTTTTGGAATTAAGGTAAGAGAGTGTTGGGAGAGGTATTTTTCATTATTTTTTCTAATTAATTAAGTTATTTATTTTTTCTTCTTTTTTGTAGTGTTGC
>JADRCO010001769.1:0-17044 GCA_021464525.1 Rhizophagus sp. LPA8_4_AMF | reverse complement strand
TACTTAAAAAATTAGAAAATGTTGAAAGTGCAAATCAAAGTTGGTTTGAAGAGGTATGTATTTAAAATTATTTTATAAATTGAATCAATTTTGTATTGACAATGGCATGTTATCATTTAGGCTAAATCACATTTAACTATAAACAATAAATGGTCAGTTATTGTCCGATGTTGTGGCTTAACACAAAATCCATCAAATGGAAATTACATGCTTGTAATAGGAAAAATGGATATGGATTTAAGAAAATATTTACAACAAAATTATAATCAACTTACATGGAAAGAAAAAATTAGAATTGCTTTTGAAATAATTAATGCACTTTATTTTATTCATCATGAAAAAGCAATTCATAGAGATTTGCACTCTGGAAACATATTATATTTACAATATGCTAATAGATGGCTTATTAGTGATCTTGGATTTTGTGGACCTGCTGATAAATCATCAAAAAGTATATATGGAAATCTTCCTTACATAGCACCAGAAGTTATTAATGGAAAAGGATATACTTTTGCATCTGATATTTATAGTATTGCAATACTTATGTGGGAAATTTCATCTGGATATTCACCATTTATTGATTATAAGCATGATGATTATAATCTTGCAATGGATATAATTAATGGTATGAGGCCAGAAATTATGTCAGAAATTCCTTTAGAATATAAAAATTTAATGGAACAATGTTGGGATGCTGATCCACTAAAAAGACCTGGTATTCAAGCTATTTGGGAAAAAATTAACGAAATTCATTTATCATATCAAAATATGCCAAACGAATTATTTCAATCAAAAGCAAATAATAATTTTGAAACAAAAACCATTGCAAATTATACAAATAGTAGCAGATTATATACAAGCAAAGTTTATCAATTTGAAAATCTACCCGAACCAAAGAATGCAACAGAAGGTATTATTTATAAAGTTTTTTGTTTATTGATTAAGATATGACGTTACTAATTCTTTTTTTTTTAATTTAAATGATTATACTCATTATAAAAGAACAAGAAGGTTAACTCTTTAATTGCTAATTTATTAACTATTATAATAATTTATAACTTATTTTTCTTATTTTTTAAATAGCATTTCATACTAGTAAAACGTATGACTTTAGTATTCCTGATAATAGTAAGTATTATTATAATTCCATTTAATGAAATATTTTTACTTAAATTTTTTTTTTTTTTTAGTTGAAGATTTTAATAATTCAAACGATCAGAAGATTAATAATGAAACATCAAAAATAAATAGTATTTTTAAAGGTAATTTACTTATATATTCTAATTTTTGAAATAATGATACAAATTTAATCTCGATTTTAGGTGGTAGTAAAAGGTTATCTAAAGTATTTGAAAAGTTACAAATAAGTTCAAAGAATGGTAAGTAATACTATTCTAAATTTTAATCGTTAAGCAATATTTATTATAATCGTTATTTATTTATTTAAAAATTTAGACATTCAAAATGATCATAAAAAAGAAACAATGCAACAAATGAAAGGATCAGTTAATGGCAAGTAAAATTTTTAGTTATAAATTTCGTTTTATTTTGCAATGTTTAAATTAAAATCTTTTGTCCTTTTATAGATGATGACGAAATACATAATAATCCAAACCTTCATTCAGAAGATCAAGATGAATTTGAGATTCCCGATGGTTAGTTTCTTAATATTTTTCTTAATATTGTTTAAATGATATCTTAATTACTGATTTATATTATTTATATGTATTCTTTTTAAGATGGATTTTAAATAACAAACGATATTGAAATTTTATTTTGAATTATTTAAACACTAAGATTAGAGTAGTAAAAGATTTTACGCGTTTCTTAGTTTGTAATTTAAGTAATTTTTTTATATATTATATCTTATCAATAAATTTAAATCGTTATTTTTATTTATTAAATCAAAACCGCAAAAAAAATCAGTGAAACAATAATATGAAGACATTTCAGAAAAAAGTAAAAATACTAGTAAGAATTGAAATCGAGTTATTATAAACTAGAAAAGAATTTTTAAAAATTAAAAATAACTTTGATTATTCACTTATAATAACTACAAATTTGGATTCCTTATTTTTAAAGAATTTCCAAATTTTCTTTAACCTCTAAACATTTATTGTAATTCAAACATTTTATACATTACTTCTCCTTGTTTATTTAGTAATAATGTGGGACACTTTTTCGCATCACTAGGAAATTGTTGTTTCCATAATGTGCTTTTTTTAGGGGTTTTTTCAAATGAAAAATTTAGCGTGCATAAAACAAAATTTTTCATCAAATTAAAATAAATTAGTTTTTATAACTTTGCACTTAGAATTCTTCGTAAACTCTCTAAATTATGTTTGTTTATCTCTATTTTTAGTTGTAGTATTTATTTATAAAAATGTATAAGTATTTATTATAGCTGTTAAGCATGTCTAAAGATAGTTACTGTGTTGAATTTAAACAAGAGGCAATTTTCTATGGGAGGATGCTTTGATAATAATTAAATAATTTTTGTAATATGTTAATGTGTTATGTACTATGGTTATACCCATTTCCATCCTTGCCAAATTTCAAATGCAAATTAATTGTATTTCTGTATAGGAAAAGTATGTTCCCGGTTTTTTCATTTATAATAAATATTAAAGGGTAAAATCTAATTATGAATTATGCTATTACTTCGTCCGAATCCACTTCCAAAAAAATAGTCTTCAAGTCTTTGATTCATGAAAAACCCATAATGAATTTATAACTCCAGTAAGAATTAATTGTTAACATAGAAACATCAACTGTAAGAGATTTATTTTTAAGAGTCCGTTGAGATAAAATCCTTTTAATAGAGTCCGTTGGGACTTTTGAAACAAATATTTCAGAAAAGAAGCGCAGTAAATTATTTACGAAAGGATGATTACAGTAGTTAATAATTTATTTTACAATTTATTTGAAATATAGATAAAAATGTTAGAATTGCGCCTATTTATAACCAAAGATTATTATAAATAATAATGTTATTTAAAAACACACGATTTCAAACACGTGATATTTTCCAGTCGTGCAACATTTGTCAAATATTTTATTTTTTCACTACGTGAAAATTAAATTTTCTAATTATAAACAAAAATGCGATAATAAAAAACTAATGATTAAAAAAAAAAAAATTAATTGATTCTCGCGAAAATAAAAATATAAAAATGCAAAAAATTTATCTTTTTTTTAAAAAAAAAAAATGTACACGAAAATTATTGTTTGTTTTTTTTTTGATCAAAATTGGATCATGTAACGGCTTTGTTGTATTAAATAACACGAAAATTAGAAATTTTTAATTGAAAATAAAAAATTATTTTTAATAGTTGAATTTTTAAAAATAATTTATGGATGTGGTGTTAACCAATTTAATAGTAGCCCCTACTAGATACTGCTTACGCGATTACTCCATAACATTATTGAAAATATGAAGAAGTTCTTGATAGTATCAGTATAAAGAGTCTTAAATAATTATCTGAAAAAGGTCAAAAAGTCAATGTATATACTGTATATTATTTTTTTGCAACGCATATTAATAAATCCGCAGTATTATGAGGTACTGTCCCTCAGAAAAAAAGTAGATTAATTTATCTATGGAAAAAATTATACAGTTTATATGATTAATTTTAATGAAACCACTATTATAAGCAAAAAATAACCAACTTTATTAATACTTATAAAAAAATAAATGATTTATTAATAATAATATAACAAACGATTATGATTTATTAAAAAGTTTTCCATTTTCCTCGAATATTTTGGCACCAAAAGTATTAAAATATGATGTGTAACTGTTTACTAAATTGTAAAAAGGCTAGTATAGTGTCTAATACTTCCACTTTTATTAAAGTTAAAGAAACTTCTGGTATAAACCTTATTCTAGTATTCTACCCCTACACATTTAAATCCTTCTTATGAATTTACTAAATACTTCATCATTAACTTCCTTTACCGCTTTTCCACTTTTTATCCACCTTATTTAATTTCTCAAAATTTCCTTTAAAAGTAATCCCTCTTCCACTTTTGATCAAAAAGATGACTTTTTTTAAATAATTCCACAAATTATTTTAACCCTTCCCATCAGATATTAATAATCAGGTTATTCTTCATAATAACAACAGTAATGATAATCATCATAATTATATTATCATATATATAATAATGATATATCATCTCCGCATCCTTTTTCTAATTTGTGAAAAATGTAAAATAGTAATGGTATTTCTTTATAATCATAATCCTTATTCTCTTTTTTTATCTTTGTTGTTTTCCTTTTTTTTACCTTGTTTTTTTTAAAAAAAAAAATTACGTATAAGACAATTCATTTCATTTACAAATGTAAATTTTAATAAACTTCCTTTAGAGAAAATTAATTGTTTATAAAAATAATATCATAATAAAAAAAACTTTATTTTATGTTACAAGCCTTAACTTTATTTTTAAGTATTGATTTCGTTATTGATTGATATACAAAATACTAACAAAATATAACAAATAAACATTATCAAGTAATTAATTTCTAGAAAAATTATTAAAAAAATTACATACGATAAAATTACCATATGCAAGAGAAAATATTTACAATAATATTTGACAGCTTTGTTTTTATGGTTTTTTATTATTTTACTTGTAACCTTTTTTTTGTAATTGTAGATCCAATCCCCATTTTCACTCAATGAAATCAATGAATAACTCCGATATGGTAATATTCTTTTTTTCTTGTATACTAATTCTAGAAATCCACCAATTTCTCAATCGGTGAAAGTATTGAAATTTATCCGATTAGAATTGTAATTTCATTTAATTAAGGATAACAACGATTGGATCAATAAATAGTTTATAATTACCGAAACAATCATCCGGATCATGTACGCAAATCAAGTGTAACCTGAGAACAAATCCGGCTACCTTTTTTTAATGGTAATGCTAGGGTCGTTAAGAACAAATAAAAAAATCATAAAATCAAAGTAAAAATAACAGGTTAGTAAATTTTAACAAAGCGAACATGCGCCGGCGGCATTTTCTATTCTTTCTATTAATTAATATAATTTATTATTGAATTAAAAATTCCCAGTAACCACACATCAGCTAAATTGGGATAAAAAAATTCCAAAATTACTAAAAAAAAAAATTTCCATTAATTTTAATTAATAATTAATTATTTACCCTTTTCTTTATTTGTTAAGGAAAGTTTCCTAAAAAGAATTTTTATCTGAAAAATCTAGTAACTTATTAAAAATCCGTCCACAATACCCGACTCATCATATTAGACCATTTGATAAACTTACCAACATGAGAAATTTGACAAGATTATTCGTTTCAAAAAAAAAAAAAAATGAATGGAATTCAACTTATATGATTGATCATAGGTCATTTAATTTTTATTATTTTATTTATTTATTGTTATTTTTATGTTTGTATCATATATAAATAGAACAATATGTAGTTTCAAATTACCAACTTCATGTTATTAATAGAATAACCGATTTATTGTTGAAATCTGCCGCAAATTCAGAAAAATTGAGTTATCACATTCAAAAGAATGTAGTCGTTTTATAGAATTCCCCATAAATTGGCTTCTCAAGTAATTATTAAAAAACGGTTTCGTTAAGATATTTCAAGTTCTCATAAATTTTTCTTATCATAATAAGTGTATAATAATATACTACTTAGACTTATAATTTTTATAATTTTTTTTTATTTGTAATCTTTTTTCGTTTTTCACATTGAGATTCGTGACGAATAGGGTTTAAAAAACGTGATGCGAGGTGTGACAATCACCACGGGCGATAACATATCGTTTTTAAAATTAAAATTGGAATTTAAAGTTCGATAAATTGGTAAAAAGGCATAAGTATATTGTTATTTTTATTTATTTTTTTGACCTGTTCTTTCTGGAATTTTACTAAACAGTTATTACGTCATATATGTCACTGCTTCTTTTTTTATTAATTATATATTATTCATTATATTTATTGGTTTTCATTAATTGATATTCCTTTTCTTACGTTGCACATATAATAAAAGTCGTATGATATAATATTGGCAAGATTCGTCATCAAGTTTGCTTATTAGATCATAAATTGTCTACAAATTAATTTATCATCAATTCGCAATTAAAGGTATTTAAACGAAGGATTTTTGCAATATTAAGTCACTTGACTTTTGCTTATGAGTGTAACGTGGATTTTTGCTATTACTTGATAAAGTGTCACTGCCTAACATTATTAAATTAATATGAACAAGTAAAATTTTAAATTTTACATGGTGTATTATCGCCACATGTCCCTTGGATTTTGTACTTCATCAAATGTACAGCAAATGTGATAATTAGAAATAAATACATAACATTACGGAAATGCATAATTGGTATACGTCTAACTTCAGTCACGTGTTTGTAAAACATCATCACCTGGCATCACGCCCACCACTTTATAAGTATTTTTATTTTTCTTGATTAGTAAAATGTCTGTCACCGACCATAATTTCGAACATCACATTCGTATTATTTGTGAATTGAGTAGCAAAAATTTAATAAAAATTTTTTTTTGCAAACCTTTTTAATAATTTGATCGGTAATACTAAAGAATTTAATTACGTCACAAAAACATCATTATCGTTTAATTTAAAATTATAAACCAATCAAAAACTTTCTCTTTTAAATACGTAATAATAATGAAGAGAAACTATTTCGTAGTTGAAAAAGAAAATATTTGAATTATTTACAAGAAAAGTATTTAGGCTATTATGAAAAAGTTCATAAGACAAGACTTTTTATCAAATATTATATTATAGTAAATAATTAATTATCAAAAAAATATGTCAAGAAATTTTAGCGTTGCTAATCATTTTTTTCACGATAAAAAGAAATTGCAGTGATCTTTCCATTTTAATGTAAAAGATAACGATTTACACAATCTCGATACTCTATTTATATATGATCAGTTACCGAATTATCTAGTAATTCAGAATATCTTCAGATAAAAAAATGAGACATTATTATTATGAAAAAATATTTTTAACCTATAAATAATTTTCGAAAATTTTGATATTAACAACGATGATAGTATTATAGACAACGCAGATAAATTTTTTAAGTAACTCTGCTAAGGCTTAAGCATATCCGTACGTGTCACATTGTCTGATATAGAGGCCTGCAATTGGTCGGGCCGTGCTATATCCGGGGCGACATATATAATTATATTTTAATTTCAGCCGACAATTCGTCATGTATAGTATGTTAATATTTATTATCCTGTCCTACTCGGCGGCTTTCTCTTTCTTTTTAATAATTTATAATTATTTTCTAATTTAATAATGCATGCAAGATAAAAATAATAAAACTATTGTTTGTTTCATATTTATTGTTATAAAAATTTGCGTAAACAAATAAAAAAAGTTATTATTCAAAATTGACATAATTAATTCACAAAGGTGTACAATTAACATATATATATGTACATACGTATATATATATATATACACACATATATATATATCGTAAATTACTCAAAATTTTTAATTCCATTATTGAATGAAATTTTTATTTAAAAATATAAAATAAATGTATTACAAAAAAGTTTTATAATCTTAGAATAGTAATGATTTGCTAAAGAAAGAAATTGGCGCAATTTCTATAAACGCTGATCCTTGGTTGCGTAAACTTACCACAAATAGAATATAAATTGTTTAAAAGTTCTTATTCTGAAATTTCATTCCTTTTTTTTTTAATCGTATTCATAGTTTTTTTTTTTTTTATTAATTCAATATTATTAATTGAATTCGTAATTAATTTTCATTATGCCTAATATTCGATATGAATTAGTCTATGGAGTGGGTATGAGAGCATTTACGTCAATTGATTATAATATTCATAATGACATACACAAACAAAATAAATTTTATGAACAAGCATTTCTATCTGATAAATCTCTTACAGAAGATGAAAAAATTGAAGGAATAAAAATATTATGTAAATTTTATGATCGAGATAAAATTCTATATAATTTAGGAACAAAAAGAGTTTGTGAAAATTGCAATCAAGAATGTTTTGCTACATCATATTGTGAATATTGTGTTCGAAATTATTTAAAAGAAAATTTTTCAAATTGGACATCTGAAAATGATGATATTGATAATTTAATACAGAAATGTCAAATGGAAACTTTCATACCGAATAAAGTAGTTGAATGGATTCCATATAATAATATAAAAAACATTAATTATCTTACCAAAGGTGGATTTTCCGAAATTTATACTGCAGATTGGATTGATGGATATTATGAAGAATGGGATTCTAAAAAACAACAATTAGTAAGAAATGGAACTCAAGAGGTTATACTTAAGAGATTAGAAAATGTTGAAAGTACAAATCGAAATTGGTTTGAAGAGGTTTGTTATCTAATTTCATTTAAAATTAAATATATTTTATATTTACTGTATAATAAAAGTTTTTAAATTTTATAGGCTAAATCACATTTAACTATAAGCAATAAATGGGTAGATATTGTTCGCTGTTTTGGTTTAACACAAGATCCATTAAATGGAAATTACATGCTTGTAATGAGAAAAATGGATATGGATTTAAGAAAATATTTGCAACAAAATCATAATAAACTTACATGGAAAGAAAGGATTAAAATTATTCATGAAATAATCAATGCAGTTTATAAAATCTTTAAAGAAAATGCAATTCACAGAGATTTACATTCAGGAAATATTTTGTATTTACGACTCCTTGATTATTGGCATATTGGTGATCTTGGATTTTGTGGACCTGCTGATAAATCATCAAAGTGTATATATGGAAATCTTCCTTATATAGCACCTGAAATAATTGCTGGAAGCGAATACACTTTTGCATCCGATATATATAGTATTGCAATGCTTATGTGGGAAATCTCATCTGGGCAACCACCATTTATGAATTATGAACATGATTATAGTCTAGCAATGAAGATTGTTAACGGTATGAGACCAAAAATTGTACCAGAAACTCCTTTAGAATATAAACTATTAATGAAACAATGTTGGAATGCTGATCCATTAAAAAGACCTAATATAAAAACGCTCAAGAAACAGATAAGAGAAATTCATTTATCATATCAAAAAATGCAAAATGAATTATTACAACCAAAAGTATATAAGTTTAATGGTTTAGAAACAAATAGCAGATTGCTTTCAAGTAATATTCATAAATTTGAAAATTTACCTGAACCAAAGAATGCAACAGAAGGTATAGTTGTTTACAATTATTGATTCTTTTTATAATATTAAGATATTAATATTTTTGTTTCAATTTAATTTAATAATAATAGAAGAACAAGATGGTATGTAATAGTATTTTTATTTATGATTTTTAAATAATAATAATATAACTTCTAAAAACACTAATAGTATACTATAGTAAATCATTTGGTTTTAAAATTCCTGATAATAGTAAGTAATTATTAAGATTATTAAATTATACAATAAAACGTATAACGACCGACTTACGCTTGCTTTCCTGCTTTAGTTAATGAATTTAATAAGTCGGATATTCAGAATGTGGACATTTCCATTAAAGGTAATTAATTCTATTTATGCATTAAATTAATACAAACATTAATTTGTATGTTGATTTTAGTTAATAGTAAAAAATTGTCCAAAAAAATGTTTGAGACGTCACAAGTAAATCTAAATTATGGTAAATATAATTTTATATCGTTTAAAGCAATTTGCAAGTGACAATGATCCTTTATTAAATGTTTAATGATTTTTTTTTTTTATTCGAATACAAGATATTCGAGATTATTATAAAAAAGAAGCAATACAACAAATACAACAAATAAAAAAAACGAATGTTAATATTAATGGTATGTGAAAATATTTATCAAAATTTTATTTAATTTGAATTATTTATAATTTAACAAATATATTTTATAGATGAGAATGAAATACATAATAATCCAAACCTTCATTCAAATGAACAAAATATATTGGAAATTCCTGATGGTTAGTATTTTTTTTTTAATACTATTTATAAAGTTTATAAAGTTATAATTAAACTTTTTATTAATTTATATTCACTTTTCAGAATTATATTAAATTGTATTATAAATTGACTTGGATTATATATATAGTTTTTTTATTAATTATTTATAGAATTATTATTAGTCATTAGTATGTTACAAATTTTTAGTTTGTAGATTTAGTAACTTATCTTTAGGTCAGGTGCAATTTTAACATGCAAACTTGAAAGAGTCTACTACGTTCAGCAAAAAAATTTGACCGGTTTCCGGAATGCCAATAAAAGAACTGCGGCGAATATCACGAGTCTGCTTTTTTTTTTATTTTTTTTTTCTGCGGAATTTTTTTTGATTTCTGGATTTTCAGCAGGATCCACACAGTTTCATTGGCTACTCAATTCAATGACTGGCTACTTTCGGCTAATATTTAGGCTTTCGGGAAGACTTTCGCGTTCGAAGAGTTGGAATTGATGTCGGGAGGACTTATTACCACGATTCGGGTTTACCTGATGGAGTAGCCTATGAGCTACGGAAACGCCATTCCGATACGTGTCAATTAACTTCCTTTTTCGTAGACGCAGACTCTAGCTCTTTAATTACGTAGTAGTAATTTAGTTCTTTTTTGTAGTGCTATAAAGCATAGTCACGTATAATACGTGGCGTTAGTAGATAGTGTGTATTTTATACTATGATCAAGTTTTGGATATTTTTTTAAACAAACTTAATAAAGAAAAATGCCGTTAATAAAAAAAAGTCTATAAAAAATCTTTGACCTTATTAGAATAAGATAAAAAATGCATATGAATGCAATATCGAGAAGATTTATCCCACTTGATCATCGAATTCATCGCATTCTATCTCTATTGCTTTAAAATTATTTATTTTCTTGTAATATACATTCTTTATCTCACGTATTTCTTTCCGAATTTCAATAATCTCTTCATAAAATCGATTGCAGATCGCAGATTTTTCTTCACAGATCTTGTCACGAAATATTATCAGTATTTCGGAAAGGCTCATCTGGTTCGTTAACATCTATATAATATGCATAATAAAGTTGAGACGAAGTTCCATATCCTCAACACAATATCATGATTTTCGAGTTTAATTTTGATTGTTATAATCTGGTAAATTAAATCTTTTGAAGTGGCTATTTCTTCAACAGAGGGGATTTCATGGCAGGAAGATCAAAAATTTTTTCAGTGATGGTTTCTTCTTATTTGGCGATTTCACAGAAAGTTAATGTTGCCTGAAACAGCTTTAGAAGAACTATTCATAATTTTATCTTTTTCATCGTATTTTCTCCATCATAACCTCTTCTGTTGTTGATAATTTGGGTCGAAGTGAAGCACTTGTTGCCTAACCTAATTGAAATAAAATATTACTCGGAATTTTTATACTGTATTGTACAATTTTCATATTAAAGCCCACCTGTAGCAACTCATTATTAAAGTGCGATTTAAGCCCATCTTGTTCTTAATAACTTATTGTTTTATATAAATGTAATTGTATAAATTAATAATAATTTAAATTTAAATTTAGCTAAACGGTAAAAAATTATCCAAAATGTTTAAAAAGCTACAAATAAAGAACAGTAAGTAATATTATTCATTAATACATGCACTTGCTAATGGTAATTTTAATTTAATAGAAGAAACAACGCAACAAACAAAATAGTATAATATCGTTAATAGTAAGTAAAATGTCAAATATACTTATTTTTATTATCAGTTTTTTTTTTGTATTTATTCAATTTACAGTATTTATTTTGATAATTAAGATATAATAAAGTAAATAAACGAAATCTTCATTCTGAAGAACAAAATGAATTTGAAATCCCTGATGGTAAATAAATTACTTTTTTAACATAATGTGAAAATAGGTTACTACATATTTCTAACTTTTTTTATCATTATAATTAAATTTTCTAGACGTTTAAAATAAAATGAATTTAAATTTTTTTCATAAACTTCAATCTTTATATAAATTAGCTTTTTATGAATTATTATGTATAAAATATTGTATTCTTATATTAAATTATTTAAACACTAAGATTTGAGTAGTAAGGTTTCCTACAAATTCTTAGTTTGGTAATTTAAATAATTCAATTTATTTTCATACCTATATAATTAAAAAGATTTTGTCATGCTTAGATTACCCTGTATAAATCATTTGAATTGTGAAACATGAAAGTGTAATATTCCTGCGCCCAATCTATTTTCGTATTTGTCATAGTTAAGGATGTTGTCATCGGCTTAAATTATCGGCCCATTCTAATAATGCCTTAAAACTGTATCAGAGATGATCTCCTAACTTGGGCCGATGGGACGATTTGGGACATGGATATATACGCATGACTGCGATACCAGATTTTTTTTTTATTCTGGAAACCAAAAATTTTCTATTTTATTTGTGGTCTTTCACTCTCAGTTACCACAACCAACCAGTTATGTAATGGTTATATAATAATAATTTTTTTTATTTTTCAGTTTTACTGTAAATACCAAAACTTTTTTAATCTTTTTATTATTAAATTTTTTTATTATCAGTTATTTTATCTTTATTCTTTTTTTTTACCAAAATTTTTTTACCTTTTATGTTTGGATCAATGATCAAGATCAAAATAAATATAATCTGTGATTTTATTCAGTTAGAATAAATAAATTATTTTTTATTTAAAAAAATAAAATATTAATTTTTTATTTAAACTAAAAATTAATAAAATTTTTTTAAACTATATAGATAATTAATTTGGTTGGTTCTTTTTTTTTTAAAACCAAAAAAAAAATTTTTAAATTATTTTTTTTATATTTTTTCAATCTTCCAAAGGCATGTTCTACTACTACTCCGTCTATGTTTTGAATAAATGAAGTTAAATTGACATTGTCTAGAATTAATAGAATTTTTAAAGGTGAAATTAAAAAAGGGATATTGGATATGCTGATTCACCTAATATATAATCTTCACCCTCAATGTATTACATTCTATTAAGAAAAAAATCTGAATTAGTATAGACTCATGCATCATGCACCGATCCTGGTCATCCTATTACATAATTGATAAAAATTCCTTTAAAATCAACAATTCCTTGACATTGAATTGCATATCTTTTTTTTCTTGTAAAACAAGCTGTTGGATCTTGTGATGAAGCTTCATTTAAGATAAAATGGGTTCCATCTATTGCTCCAATAACATACTGAAACCCACCAATAGCTTGAAATCCCGCATGAGCAGCTATTCGGTTATTATTTCTAGGCCATTGAATAAACATAGATTTTTTACTTATCATAGCTTTCATTATATGATTGACATAAAGGATTATGGTACCTTCAGATACTCCAAATCAAGAACAGATACTTACAATATCATCTTTAGAATCCAAACGCCTAAGAAATATTGCTAGTTGAAGCTCAACTGGTGCTTGTGGCTTATTTCCTTTGTTTTGAAAAATTGTATCATCTTGCAAAACTTGTACTAGTTTATTAAAATATTGCTTTTCATTCGTAGTATTTTTTTAAAATGTATATCATTGTATAGTGGTAATACCAATGTTGAGATTTAGCAAGAGAATAATCTCGAGAAATACGATAATGTGAAGAAGATAACATAAACATAAGTAGTATTTCTTTTATTAAATCAACTAGTTCATCATTTTCTTCAAGAGAGCCTTATATTTCCTGTATTGTTAATAAAATTAAGGCATCTTTTATATCTTTTTTAATTGATATAATTGGTCAGTATATTTGAGAAAGAACAAATGGAACAGAACAAACATGATTTCCTGTTCAATTTATGTCGATATTTGATTTGCTAAAAAAATTTTTACAAAAACCAGATCAGATCAGAACGGAATAGAATTGAACAGGATTTAGTAATAACCTATGTATATACCCATAATTTTATGGTAATACGAAAATACAAAACCGGAAATCGTATTCCAAATTTTTTATAAGGACTTAACATCAAGTCAAAAACTTAAGCTGAAGTTACCACTTTATCATTGATTTGTAAAGATAATAATGTTAATACTAATTTTGAATAATTTATTATAGCAATTTAGCAAATATCTTGTAAATTTAAAAAAGATTTAAAATTTTGCAAAAAATAAAAAATTTATATGGTGAAATGTGTCATTCCGGTACCGAGAAGTGTACACTGCTGGATTTGAGTCCTCAACAAAAGAATAGGCTGCCCATTCAGGGTTATGGTGTAGCTACGCGACTCAATAATTGTGTAGCATTGTACCCCGTTAATATTTTGAAGTCCTACATTGTTATTGAGCGAATCCACTATGGCAAGCCCAGGTGGAGGGGGAATGGGATTGCTTGTCCCAACTGGTAACTATCAATAGAATAAAAAAAAAATGAAAAGTGAGTTTACAGTGTAGGTTATAGTTTATGAAATAAGATGAAAATTTACAGAAGCATCAGTGAAATAGACACGTGCAGTTCCTGGTGTTGGTGCATAATTCTCGATCCGGAGGTCCATATTTGCATTAATTGTAACTCCATAAATAGTATTGTTTAAGTACGAAAAAAAACCTCCAAAATGCATCACGTAGATTTTATAAATATATATAAGACAGAGAAAAGAAAGAAAAAAATCAGTATTATTGACTTTTTACATTATCAATATTACAACATATATATATATAACGCGTATTAACTTACTATCAACCATTTTATCAGAGATGTCAGAGTATAAGGAGTATATCAGATTACATCATCCTCCTAAATTGCGGCATATCGGTTTTGTGGGCGCGGGTTTGTTAATCATCGCTATATTAGGAAGGCGTGACATTTATTTGTAACCTAATCTCGTGACGGTAAAAACGCGCTGATATATTTACTTTTTTTTGAGTTGTCTGATCTCTATTTGTAACCCCGTGACAAAAAACCACTTCATAAAACTGACAATTAATCACACGTGATTTTCCCGCTTTAAACGATCCCCAAATATGGTATTGATACGTTTTATTTGCAATAGAAGCATTTGTTACGTTACCATGACTACGAAACAAGATTTGTGAAGCAAATCCCTTCAGGATTTCATAGTGAATATGGAAATAGCCGTACTCAAGTGCAACAATAAAGGGCTTGAGATTAGTTGCATTGGCGGAAAGGTAACTAGATTTTTAGGACTTTACTTATTATCAAACGTGAACATATTTATTTATAATAAAACTATTTATTACTATCTAGTAATTAAGAGGTATACGATAAATGAGAGATCAATAATAGCCGAGAAGTAATATTACAACATTGATTCTTTAACATCAAAATATATTGTGGACACTTTCTTTCAAAAAAATAAGGTAAAACACAAGAAAAATTTATTCCTTATTAATATTGTTTTGTAACTGACAAAATATTTCTTTTATATGTCATAGTTGGGTTATGCATAGTACGACAAAAATATAATGGATTAATAAAACTAGATTTGGAATGATAACTAAATAGCCCACATTTTTTGTTTTCGATTACTATCTTACTATCCTTATCTACTTCCCATCGTCTGGGTGATTTCTTTCGAGATTCTGATTTGTCATTTAGGAGGCAATAACTAATAGAATCCTAGTGATGTTTAGAACCATTAAATTAATAACCTGTTACAGCATAATACTTAAGAGCATGGACATAAATGTTGTTATGGGCGGACATTCTCTTGTTTTAAAAGAACATATCGTTGATGCATTACGTGTAGTTAACAATATGGCTAGATGAAGGCAATTATGTGATTGTAGACTGGAGACGATAACAAGAATAGATAATAGCAAAAAACATTAACATCTGTGTAAGAGAAAAGAAAACAAGGCGTTGAACATATAATATACGAGCATGACATCAATAATAGGGAACTCGATCACGTATATATTTTTTGTTAAAGGGATAATTCTTCAGAACTAGTGATAGAAACGTGGATATTAAAAAAAGGATAACAAAAATCACACGTAATAATCTTATTCCTTGGTAGAAGAAAATAGCTGGTTTATGTTTTCAGTACTCGAAACACTAAGACAAGTAATAATAGTTGCAGTTATTATATCAATCACTTGACTGCAAATATCAATGACAATATTCGAATGTAGAAAAATTACCTAAAGAACGCTAAAGCGTAACTAGTGAGAATGGGATAAATTTTTTTTTTAGTAATCAAATAAGAATAATGTCCGACATCCAAATATTTTGCTATCTGTTATTCTGAGCTCTTCTCATTTCGTGATGTGTTCTTAATAACACGATTTACTGTAATGTCTTTGTTGATGGAGAGATAATAGGCGAAAGCAAAATACAATAAAATTATATCATCATAAGACGAAGAGACTATGATATTTACGTAACTATCAATATCCAAAGATTACATGAATCAAAAAAGGTAATAAAATTAACTTGCAGAGTTACGGAGTAACGTTGTTACACAACTCATTTTTGCCAAGAAAAATCCCAGAAATTGATTCACTTTGTTGATAGTATTTAATGTTTCTAAGAGTAAAGTCGAGAATTGTTAATAATGGAATTAGAGGTGTACTAGAATGATCACATTGTAATATACTATACAATCCCAACCTTTTATAGAACACTCAATCGAAATCGTATCATTGCAATGAAATTATTCTTTGAAAACGATTAATAGTTCTGCGGGATAACATGTGATACTCTAAATATTTGTTCAGTGTCACATGGCAATGGCGTAGACAATAAATAGGCTAATGCAACGGCATAGCCGCATTTTTTAATGGAGTACTAATGTCATCAGATATTTAGCCGCAATCTCCTCCTCATTTATAACGATTAATAGTATTATGATGAGAATTTTAGTCTTAGAATTCAATCTCAAATAAATAAATTTCGTGGACTAGAGATGAAGATTACAATATAACTATATCCTATCCTCTTTCTGTAACGAACAATATTGTAGTAATAATAGTCATTAGTCATTCTTGGCGTGTTCTGGTATTATTTGGCACATGAGTTCCCGGTAGGTAGAAAGTGAGTAACGGAGATTGGCTAAGTGAGTAACGTAAGGTACAT
>JADRCO010001768.1:0-17058 GCA_021464525.1 Rhizophagus sp. LPA8_4_AMF | reverse complement strand
TTTTTTTTTTTTTTTTTTTTTTTTTTTTTTTTCATTGGTACTTCGTTAAACAAATTGTTTCTTTTTTTTTTTTTCTTTTTTGAAAAAATTGATTTCATTGATTAATTAATTAGTGTAAAAATTAAAATTCGTAAAATATGGGAACTTGATAATTATTCAGGGAATAAAATGAATTATCTAAAAAAGTATTAAATTAAAATTTTAGGTTTCGTAACATATTATAATTTCGTTGTTTCCTTTGTTCTTTCTTAAATATGCAGGTTTTTTTTTTGGTGACTGTTTCCTTCTTATAGATTTTGGGTATACCGGTTAAATTACAGGTTTATTAAGTTGTAATCAGATAGGGATACATCAAATTACCACGTGTATCAGGAGCATTTTTGGTGTAATGATGGAAGGGGGGGGAGTTCGTTGATATGGGAATTTTTTTAAAAAAATGTTTTAGCTAAATGGTTTTTTTTAAATACATATCCTTACTTCGCTATAGTGACCCCAGAAAATTCTACATTTACAAGCTCCCAATATTACAATTCTTGTAATGATATGATTGTAATTTACTAGTGAGCCGGCTATGTACACTGCATTAGGTAGGACAACATAAGAGCAATTTCACGCGTTTAAAAATTATGAAGGTGAGTGTCTTAAAAATCACATTAATATTAAATAATGCGTGAAATTAATTAAAATTTATTTAATATAGATCTTATTAATTAGTAGTGATATAGAATTTCCAACAAGAGTCATCAAATATAATAGATTTATCACCAAAAAAAGCGTTGGCCAAGGTGAAAGATATAATCTTAAAGTATCAATCTCCGGTTTGGGATACTTTCAAAGAAATATTAATTGCACGGGAATTTGGCAGATAACATTTAAATAATGCTATACCCATGAAAAATGGAATCATCAAGATCAAAAGTTGCACGTAAACCAAGCAATACAATTTGATCTTAGGCTTCAGATCAACCGGTTCTAAAATGATATTTCGTGGTATACTGTATATACAGTATATATATATTAATTTCTAAGGTCAACTAATTATCGAGGATCAAGGTATATATAAAATAAGTTCGTTCATGAATCTGATAGCATAATAAGGTTCGGATGTAATACTCAACTTCAGAAATCTTTACTGCTCAATAGATGTGAAGGAAATGAAATCGTTTCACATATTTTATTCAAACTTAAGTTCATTCCAACTCTATTACTTCTATTGAAACAACTTTTATTAGCAAATCAAAAATTATCCAAGTAATTCAACGAACTACAGATCTCATGGTATGTGTTGCTAAAGGTTTAGCATTATTTATTACAAGGTCTGCTATAATCATTTCTCTTCTATAACGGTATTTCTCTAGATCATTAAAGGAAATTGGGCGATAGTACCACAATGTTTATTAAGGATTTAATAATTGGAACAACCTCTCTAATTCAAAAAATTTACGTGAGCGCATAAATCGACGCATTTCATCATATCAAACAAGTAACAACCGTAATCAAGATGTCAGGAAGTGCATATTACTAACATAAACTATGATGAGAGTATAATGATCACTTCTTGCTGAAGTTATTATATTAGGTAAGCGTTGTTTATTTGATAAGTGGAATCGAGGTTCATGATGTTATTATAAAGAGAAAGAAAATAATATTATTATTCTTTATTTTCCTTTAGTATATCAAAGCCCGCGAGCAAGAAAGCTGCAAAAGATTAGGGAGGACAGATGAAAAATTCCTTTCATGTGTACATGAATTTTTTCTCCCGAATCTGTTGAAATTTTTCACAAGTTCCTAAATAGAAGGGTGGAATAAATTAAACCATGGCGATTTACGGTATATTTTTTTAAAAAAATTATAAATAAAACTTTTCAAGTACCTCCTTACTAAACAACTCTCTTTCAATTTCCGGCTTTACACACTCTTTACACATCAGTTTACTACCTGCTTTTTCAACCTTCCCTCACGGTACTCTGAGGACAATTAGGATAAAGATTTTCCTCCCAAAAAAATAATGCTACACAAAATAATAAAAAATTTACCTCAATAAGGACCTGTGAAAACAATTAAAAAAGAAGAAAGTATCGCCACAAGAAAAAGCCGCATTACTGATGAAAAGAATTTCGTGACGAAGAATCAAGGCACAAAGGGAGATCAGAAGTGTCGACAGATAATTCAGTAATTTCTTGCCCGTTTATAGCACTGGTAAATACATCCCCAAATCCCCAACATTGGTTATAAGTAATATTTCATCAGATATATTATTAAAATAGGTAGCATATCTTATCATGCATAAAAGTACAAAATTAAATAAAGTTTTGTGATGTAGTTCATGATACGTATTTTTCAAACAAATTTCTTCTCTAATTTAATATTTTTGTTCTATACACAATGTTTTCATAAAAAAGTTAGTTATATGTTATATGTGGTGTCGATTTGCGTCAGGTGTTGACATCCTGTAACGCACAATAAAGAAGCATGACATAAAAGACTGGAAAAAAGTTAATGTTAAATTAGTTGACGCGCATCTGACGCAACTGACGCACATTAGCTATCAACTGACGCAAATCGGCACCTGAGGCCTGATGTACAACATACATAATAAAATTTTTTTTTTTTGAATATAAAAAAGTTTGACAATAAGTAATAATAGTTGTATTAATCTATGTATTATTTGCAAATTAGTATAACAATTATAGTAAATATAATATTTCTATAATATTATACATGAAACCAAAAATCAAACCTAAATACGTCATATCACATGATTTATTAATAATTATAATATAAATTATAATACAAACTTATATCCGGAATTGTTAAAAATTGCAATTATCTATTTGCGGTATTTCATTTTTATTCTAGACAATTAAAAAAATCTTAGATATTAATCCATATTAATCCTCAACTATACAAAATATATCTAAATATAGTTAATTAATTTGAATAATGAAATTTCCAATCCTTTTTCTAAGAACAAAAAAAATTTTTTTTTGCTTTTGTATCCCGAATTTGTATTATCTTTTATCTACTTCCAATAAAATCATTGTATACTCGATTTATAAACGTATAAAAATTAATATAATATATACAATTACATATATAAATAAATATACAATAAATTCTTATTTTTACTTTAATAAAATAAAATCATCTTTTAAAATTTTACAATTATTTCAGTATCATTCATCTATTATACAAAATATTTATTACACGTGTTATCTCTTTGATTTGAAAGGTAATTATATTCCGTATATATCTACTCTTCTTGGAAGAATTGTTCTATGCATCCCCCATGACCCCATCTTGTTTTTTTCTATTTGTAATTGTATTTCCGTGTTTACTTTTTTTGAAAAAAAGATCTTTGAACAAAGAATTCTTTTACAAAAATAGTATTATTGATATTATTTACGCCAACGAACGTATCATTACTCTTTTAATCCACACAATCCCTTTATCATGATACTGCGCAAATTCAGATTTATATTTAAAGGCCATTATTAAGCCTTGAGAAAAATCTTTAATAAGATCCGTTCTGTTTGTTTGTGATTTTCTAAACCTAAGCTTCATATGATTTAATATGATTTATTAAAAACAACAACATAAATTTAATATGATTTAATAAAAACAAAAAACCGGTTAGTTAAACGAATTAATTAATTTACAAATCGTGAAAAATATTACTAATTCTTTTTTTTTATAACCTAGACTGTGTCGGAACAAAAAAATTTTTAAAAAAAAAACCAAAAAAAAAAAATAATGTCCTTTAACGTCCCCACCAGTACTCGTCGCCAGTCTCCGGATATTTGATTTTATTGAAAAGAATTGAAAAAGTTTTATTTTTATTTTATTTTTTTTTTTTGTTTTATAATAATAATATACACATGTAAAGAAAGATTTTTTTTTTATTTTATTTTTATTTTTTTATTTTTATTTTTTTTTATTATCAATATTATTATTTTTTTTTTTCTCATTTTATTATCTTTTTTATTATTTTATCATATATAAATATTTTTTTTTTTGTTTTTCAAATATAAATATATCTTTTTTCGTTTTTTTTTTGTTTTTTTTTTTTTTTTTTTTTTTTTTTTTTTTTTTTTTTTTTTTTTTTTTTTTTTGTTCTCTTTTTTCTCTTTTTTTTTGTTCTCTTTTTTTTTCTCTTTTTTTGTCTCTTTTTTTTTTGTTCGAAAAAAATTTATATGTAAGCATCAACCTTGTTCTTTAATAATTATGAATAAATAAGATAACTATTAACAATTCTAATTTCATCATTCTGCGATATGAAATAAAAAGTTTAAAATAAATATTTTAAAATGAATAACGCTAATTGATCCTGTATACAATAAATCAAATTTTTAATAAACTCCATTGTTGAACTTATCAACTGCAATTTCTAAAATCTAAAATATATAATATCAGTACTAGTTCTCCTAGCTGGAACGCGACCAAGTCACGGGACCATCATTACACGTTTAAACAGTGGTCACGTGCAAGTTTTCGATCGATTAGCTATCCGCGATGAATTTTCGATGAATTTTAAATTGTAAAGCAAGGGTTTGTTTTTTTCGTCTTAAAAGTTCAATTGGTCGTAGTAAGATTTTAATCATCACATAATGAAATGAAGGTTATTCTTATATCACTGTATATTGATATGATGAGAGTGCATCGATGAAATATTTTTTCTTATTTAACAAATAACAAGTTATTAATTTTTCTTACGATTTTTACGGAAATATTATTTATTCTCTTTTTCTTTGATTTATTCATTATTTATGGAAAATTGGAATATTGGATTATTTATTCAAATTCGTCAAAATTACATACAAAGATCATTAAACATTAAAAAAAAATTTTTTCGTATTTATTGTATGAATGTATGATAAAATGTAATTTGGCTGATTAAGAAAACATGGAATTCTCTATTAATATTTATCATGAAAGTTCTTGTATAATTCATGAAATTACTCTATTATAATACAAATCATGACTAGAAAAAATCAAGATAATGGAGTGCCCAAATAATTTATCACTTCAATCAAATGGATCAATGAATCAAATATATATAAATTTAAGTATCTGATCTAGTAGTATATACATTGTTATCACCGGTTCTGGTATGAGTGATAAGACGTAAATCGGAACCAGCATATTTATCGATACTGTATCTACAACAAAAAAATTCTACTACAATCGACTAGGATTTGGAAAGGATAAATCCGAGTTAAGAATTCAATCTTGTTTATAATAATTCGGCAAAGGATTTATATACAAAGAAAGAGGACAAGTAAAATATTATTTTATCATGAATGATATCATGATCTATTACTGAACGCTAAAGGATTTCTCGTCTACGATTTCTGATGGAATCTAAATCTAAGACGAATCAACTATTGAATTTTTCTTATTGTAAATCAAGAAATATGAGATTATGTAACAATCAGGGTATCAGCAATAATTTCAAATTTAAATTTAATTAAGGGAAAATATATTTTGAAAATAAATATAAAATTCATGCAAAATAAAACATATTTTTTGTAAAATAAATAAATCGGCATAAATATGATTAATAAAATCGATGATTTCGTATTTTCGTAACATCATCATGCTATGATAGCATAAATTTAAATACGCTATACTATTTAATATATACTTATTTGATTTTTATGATAAATCAATGAACAAATTAATTAATAATGTTCCGCTTTTATTCAGAGAAAAAGTAACATTTTGGTCGTTGTTGTCGTTGTTGTCGCAACTTAAAAATTATTGATCCGCATCACCGGGAAAAAAATCAATCAACAAATGATTAATTTTCAACTTTGTTAGAACACATACTCTCTTTCATGTTATAGGTTTGAAATAATCCGTAATGTTAATTGGTAAACACTTAGTAGACAAAATCCTTGTCTTTTAGACTTTGCATATATGACATCAGATCTGATTTCACTTTTTAACCGTTCAACCTGTACCTTCTCAAATCTTCTTTTCATGTAATGTACTGTACTGATGTTTTTGACATTTGCATTAACTCTCTTTCTACAATGCTGAGTACATATATTACACAGAAATTCGATTCGTTAAAGGATCTAGACGAATTATTTCTCTTTATTATACGTCCATCACGTTATGTTAGCATGATCAATAATTTCGGATATAGAATCAAAAATTCTAAACGGTAATTATTTATTTAATAGCGCTTTAATTTACGTAGTATTACGTCAAGATCTTCATTAAAGTAAAAAGTTATTTAAATTTGAGGAATACTTCGATTTTCTGAAAGTTCGAGAGGTCTTGTTATCTGATGTGATGTGCCCTTTGCCTCTTCTAGTGTCTTAACGTTCCTATATGGATGACCTTAAGTATTTGCTGCTGGAGTCGGTAATCATAAAATTATTATTTCAAAACACGCTGACAAATCGCGCATTGACTTAGTAAGTCCGATCAATCTTACAAAGTACAGTAAATCAAAGTTAGGAGATATAAAAAATTATTTATAAAATCAAAAATATTCTTTATTAGAAATAATATGTGTATATTTAACCACTTAAAATGTATAAACACAATGGAGTCTTGAATCATAAATGTGCATCACTAATCCCACTTCAAGTTCAAACGTCTCTCTCGCCCAAACTAAATAGTACGCTTCACAACAGGATTTGTGATATCGTAAGAACGCATGTGAAACTTTAATTTAAAAAAAGCAACATGTTAATAAAAAAGTCCTTATACAGAAACTTTTAATTTCAGTACAAAAATGCATACTTTGAGATGCCGATTAAAATTTTAAAATATTGATCTTTCTTCCTATCTAAGCTTTTAGCGTAATAAAATATCCAATATTGAGTGCTAGAACATGTCATCTAACATTTTTTTAAAAAATACATGAAAAAAGACCATAAAATAAAAATAAAAAAATATGAATATAACGAAACTAAACCCTACATCAACAAAATCAAATTCCTTGAATTCTGTAGCAGAATTTAATACGTCTAAAGTAAAAAATTAACGCCTTTTCCTTTATGAATATTGTGAATAAAAAATATTTCAGCATTATAATTCAAATATTTAAATAACATTCAACCTTTTTTTTAAAAAAAAAAAGCTCAAATAGCCTTAAATACCATGTTCCTAACGTTTGAATTCGGTGGACATATAATTCGTATTTCTTTTTAATTATCGATTAGTTCCAGCTGATGCAAATAATGAAAATAAGTGTGATTGGTTAAACAATTCACAACAAATGATAAAACAGCAAGATACTAGCTTCGTTTTGGTTAAATGATAAAACAGCAAGATACTAGCTTCGTTTTGGTTAAATGATAAAACAGTGATACTAGCTTAATAATAACTTTTCCCTTACAAATCTCATCATATGATACTCATGTGATGAGATCAGGACGATGATCATAAATATGAGCAAATCCAATATTTTTACGTTACTCGACAAATATATTGAGATGGTAAACCTATAATTTCCTCTTATCACGATACTGTATATGATCCATCCCTTAATGAGTGTAAGAGGTCATTCTCCTTAATTACAAATTCGCCTGCAGCTTTGAAAAGCTATATCAATTTATTTGATCATCAAGTACGAATTTGGTGTAAGGAGGTTAGCCAAGCAATAGAGTAAAAAGCCCAAGTTACCAAAAATGCGTGGTAAAGCCGTAACTCATCCACTATGATAATACATAACCATATGATAATGCTTTACTAATGGTAGAATTAAGATCTATCAAATGACAGCAATTTTATATTTATAGCATTAATTAAATTTATCCCCTATTGTAATAATTTATTATTCATTTTTCTTAAAAAATTATTAATTGATGAAAAAAATATTAATTGATGAAAAAATATTTTTTTCTTTATTTACTTAAATAAATAAAAAATAAAAAATATTACAAGTATTGCTTCCAAAAAAATATATAAAAGAGATAAAGTATGAAAAGAGGAAAGGATTTATACGTTGAAGTATAGGAGCAAGCTTTATGCCTTATCGTTAGTACGTCTGTAAGTCGTGCGCCACAAAGAGCCTTCAGATCATCGGGTCTTGTTAATTAATTCTTCAAATTTAAATCACTTGTCTCCTGAGCTGGACATATTCTTTCAAGTTGATTAAATGCGTGGGCTGTCTAGACTGTATTCTTCTGCATCTAACATACATATGTCTGCGAGTGTTTTGAGGCGATCTTCATCGTCAACACCTTCGATTTGAGACACGTTAAGAGGATGTTGAGACACGTTAAGATCAGTATTACGCATTTCATCGTCGCGATCATAAGAAATGCTCCCAGTGGGCGAATTTTCGTGTTCTTTTTTTCTGTTATTTAACCGATATTCATTCATTTTCTCGGTGTAATTAAACTTCTTAATGATGTTTGTTTTCGCAGGTGAGGCATTCACAACTTTAATAATATTTAGAGGATTAAGAGAATTTGGGGTTGTTTTAATCCCATTTTGACTACTGTTTTGAGAAGGTTTAGTTTCACTTTGAGTTTCACTTTTAGTATGTGTTCTTTGTGGCGTGTTTACCCGGTTTTGATAATTCCTAACTTCACTTCGTATATGAAGACGTTTTGGCGTGTTTAATTGATAATTCCACACCGGTTTAATTTTACTTTTAATAAGTCGTGGTGTCATTAATTGTTTTTGAGAAACTGGGGCCGATTTGATTTCACTCTGAATGCGCGGCCGTTGTGGCGTGATTGCTCGGTCTTGAGAATTAGGCGCCGATTTAATTTCTCTTTGTATACGATGTCGCTGTGGCGTGACTACGTCTTGAGAATTTGAGGTCGGTTTATTTCCACTTCCACTTCGTATGTGTGTACGTTTTGGCGTTAATGACCGATTTTGATAATTCCATATCGGTTTAATTTCATTTATAATACGTGGTCGTGGTCGTGGTGTTAATTTTCTTTGCGAATTAACTCCACTTTGAGTACGTTCTTTCTGAAGAAATTTATCGACTCTCATTTTTACAAAATAAAAGTTGCAGTAAAATAAAAAAAATTATCAAGGACGATGAAAGAAATGGTTTGTAAAAAACAGATAAATAAAAAACGCGGAAGAAATGGAAAAACAAGAACTACCTAATTAACTACCTATTTATAAGGAAAGGGTGTATGTCGTCATGTAAACAAGACCGATTTAGTAGACTCTACTTTTTTCCAATAAAAGACTGAGTAAACAAAAAAACGCCATTTGTTGATACGCTTGTTTGCACGGAGCAAGAACGCATTAAAAATATCCATTTTTATGTATTTATTTATTTTGTTTAATTGACTAATACATGTTTTCTTTTTGACTAGTGTAAAATAGTAATTATTAATCTTATACTACCACTTTGCTGTATACCGTATATAACAAAGTAATACTCTGTATATATTATATGAATCTTATTATACCGAATTTTTTCCTATAAGGCTAATAATAATAACTATAATGATTTTTTTTTTTATTGTCCGAAGCGTAGCGCGGACCGTTTACTTCTAAACATTTCTCGTTCTGTCCCGCATGCTTATCGACCAATTATATTTTGTATTTAGTTTTACGACATGTCACGTAATGTAAATAAATTGATTATCTGAACGGTTTGTGTGACATAAGTTGTGGATAATAATATAGATATACCGATAAGTATATCATAGTAAGAATGTACCCTATAATAATCCTAGTTCTTTACTGATTAATATTATGCAAATAGGTCCCTTGAGTCAACCAACGTAGAAAGCAGGGCGATTTCGCTAAGATAGTCCACTTTACCGTGTACTTACCTGCTGAGTGAATGGGCTCTCCGACAGTGCACATATGGGGTTCCTCAAGAATGACGGGTGGTTTATTAGTTCATACGGTTGTATTAGTTTAGTTCTTATTTTTACTTCATGTACTAGATTACTATTTTCTGATGCAATTAACTAATAAATGCGCTGCAGCAATTAAAAAAAAAAAATATATTATGCAAATTACTTTATCTACTCTCCTTTTTTCATAGCAATAACAGCAATTATAACGTGTTTTATAATATTCTTGCTCTTTTACCAATGGTGAATCATTTTGAATTTATACAAATCCGCACTTCCTAATTATTTCAACTTCCTAAGGGATCGAGTCATTGTTTTATATAAACTTTTCGTATTTAATCAAAAAAAAGGAATTTACACGAAGGAAATTTATACGACTCCTTCAAAGGATATTAGTTGTGTTAATACCCTTTAATGTTTGCTCATATATAACGGTTAAATTATTTCATATATTTATTCAACATTTGTTTGATTCATTTCACCAAACATTCTAACGTTGAGAAAGATAAATAATTGGACAAACAACAAAGATTCAATTACAGCTTCTTGTCCAAAATTTGCTTTGATTGCTTGCCTTTCTTATACTTTTCCTATTATATTTAATAAATAATAAAAGATTGTATTAGTTAATATCAACTTAGACATATTCTATTGAATTTATATCAACTATTGTCGCGTACGTACCAATTTTCAAACTTTTATTAAAAGATAAAAAAACATACCATAATTTAAGGAATTTCTGAATCATATCAAGTATTATTCAATGATTAATGATAAATCAATTGATATAAAAATAGAATAAAATAGAATAAAATAATAATAATTTCACATCAAATATAATAATGAATTTTTTTTTTTAAAAAAAAAAAAATCTCTATCTCTAAATCTATAAACAACAAAAGATTTAAAATTATATTAATTATATTTCCTTATATATAGTTTAAATTTGTTTATTAATACTTCTATTAATAGAATTGATAAATATGATTGATATCATCATTCCATAGACGAAATATTCAATAAATGTCATTAACATTGGGATGAATCATGGAAGTACGCATGTTATGCGAAAAAAAGAACATTTATAAAAAAACATATTAAGAATTATCAAACTTCAAAAGCTTTTCGAGTAATTACAAGAGCTCCACTGCAAGGCGTAATTTCATTTACCTAAACAAAAGAAATAATTTTTAATAAAAGACAATTCAATAATTTAATATTATACAGTATATGGTTGATACGTGCTTTCAGATTTCTTAGCCTTAACCTTTTTATTGTATATGACGTGCATGAAGGAAGAGTTTAAGTGACGTAAGGTTTAAAAAGTTTTAATTTACGAAAAAGATTTAATTGACGAAGGATTTTAAATAACGTAAGAAATTTAATTGACTGAAGAACTTTAAATGACGGAAATGCTCTAAGTGACGGAAAAGTTAAAGTTATATAGACAATAGTCTACGCGTTTGATAAACATCCATACGCGATAAGTAAGGAAGATTGTTAACGTAGAGTTACACTTGGCCAATGGCCACAGTCAAATCACATTAATCACGTGCCCGAGCTTGTTATCACTGGTTTATCTGATCAATTATTCCATGGCTACTCTATTTTTTCTCAAATTGACTTTAAAATAAAATAAAATAAAATTATTCAATAATTATTTGAGAATCATATTACCACATTTTTTGACTTTTTCTTTGTTTAGTCTATATTATGATTAGATCGTAATTTACTGGAAGTAAGGCATCGATTACACCCAATGAACAATATTTGGTTACAACAACTGGGAAGATATTGACGTTACAGATAATCAAAGATTGTTCTGACATACAAGTCTATTGACATTGTGGAAAGATAACTCTAGATGGATGGTGCTGATAATTGTAATATTCGTATATAGAATTTATTGAAAAAATGATGCTTTTTTAGCCGTATTGGAAGGTGATCATATTAGTATAATTCGTGGATTTAATACAAGACCGGTAAATCAATAAATTATATAATGATTTGTGATATATTTTAAAATTATAAAAATTTAATTTATTATAATAATTAATTTTAGAAAATAGGAAAAAGTGAAAGCCACCGCCGAAGACGAATGTGAAGAATAAAGTCTGCCGCCGAAGTGGAAGGGAAATGAAAAATACAAAAATAAAGAGTCATCAGTAGAGATTATTGGAATTAGAATGAAAAAAAATAGTGCGTAACCATAAATTTCAAAATGTAACAGTAAAAGTTGGAAAAGGAAATATGGGAGTATAAACGAGAAAAATCAAAAATACCACTATGTATTACTTGATAATTGACACAAATTAATACACATTTCATATGCCGTCCCATAGGGTCGTTTATAATTTGCTAAAAAAAAATTTTTTTGCATCAATACGGGAAAATTGACCTTTTACTCTAGTTTATTAAAAACTTACGTATTTATTAATACAGTTAATGTCCTACGCTTCGCTCCGAACAATAAATTTTTTGATTGATATATATGTTAGTTTGACATATAAGAAAAATACTTATACTTGATATAATTCTTGTGTATTAAAATTATGAATTACCGCATATTTAATCAAATATTTGTGACATGAATAAATCTAAAAGAATTTGTAAGTATCTAACAATAAGTGACAACTGCATGAAAAAAAACTACAATGACACACTACTATTACTCATTCCCTCAATACCAATATCTGATATACCAATCCAGGCTCTTGATTGGATTAAGATTTTCACACGAATAATAGATCCTATTGACATCTAATTTAGAATGTCTTTTATTTGTGTCGAAAAAACAATCCCAAATCAAAGATCGTTCTCTTCATTGCAATTAGTGTTGTTAAGTCCAAGCCGCGCTGATAGGGTCGATTTGGCTTGACTTGATGATCCTAAGTCGTTCGGTTCGGTTCAGCTTGAGGAAATCCAAGTTGCGGTTCGGTCTGACTTGAAAGAAGCAAGCCAATGGGTCGATGGTGTCTATGGAACTAATGTCAGAATTTTTGATCTAATTGTTATAAAAAAAACAAATAAAAATTAAAAATTAAAGAAACGTAACGTTTCAAAAATTAATCACTCTCCAGTTCCCCATCCTTCAAAGAGCTCAGTATTTTAAATCCTGTGCAATGCAATTGCTCACCTAAAATAAAAAAGAAAAGATAATAGTATCTTTTCTTTCAATAATATCCACTTCCTTTACCCAAGAGCCTGTTCCTATAAATAAGAAAGGAATAGTAACGTTCTACTAACATTCTAAATTTCTACCCTCTAACTCCAACCTAACCCACCTTCCATGTCCAGAATCTGAAACTTCAGACGTCCAAACTGCCGGTGTCCCAGTAAATACACGTCCTAAAAATAAAGAAAAAATGGTTAGTATCTATAAAAAAACGTTAATTACACTCTCCCGCTTCTAAATTCTAACCAATATACTTTCCATGTATTAAATTCGGAATTCTCGAGTCCAAAAACTGTGTTTGCGTTCTAAAAAGTAAAAGAAAAAGATAGTTAGTGTTTTTCTTGTAAAAAATTACTACGCTCTCTTGCCCCTAATTCTGACCATTATACCTTCCATAGTTCCATGTTTGAAAGCCGGAAGTTCAGGCGTCCAAAAGCAGATCTTGATTATTTATTTAATCTGATCATCGAGAATCTTTTTTTTACAGCTAATTTCAAAAAGGTAAAGAATACGGAAATATTCAGTAAGCGTGATATAAAATAAAAATTACACACTAATTTTGGAGTACTGTTCCGAGAAATGGGACAAAATTTTATCTTATTTTGAGCTTTACCGAATATTTCCGAGTTCTTTAAAATTTGCTAAGTGTCGCGACCTTTTTGAAATCAGTTGTAATTATAAATTACCATCGACTCTATCAGCCCAATCGGCCCGCTTGTCTTGGTTCGATTTGATCTTTCAAGTCGATGGAGTTCACTTTGGCTTCAAGTCGGACCGTTAGCATCACTAATTGCAATACTATATATTTTAGTCTCTTTTCCATAATTCCATAAGTTCTATAATTACTATAATTACCTAAGTGAAAAATATTTTTTCCGTAATCTAACTATTCACAGTTATATTGTTTTTCTTGTGATTTTCCATAATCTTTCCAAACATAAGTCATAACCAATGACCAAACTCCTTAGAAATTAATCATGAATCAAGCATGAAATTTTAAATTTGTCGCATTTTTTCTTTTTCTGGAGCAACTAATAAAAAAAACATATATATGATTTATTTAAAGTCTAAGAAGCGTAATTATATCACGAAGCTCTTCGATATCATCAGTTGTAGAAATTTTAACTTTGCTTTTTTTCTTTTGGAGTACTAATAAAAATCATTTCCAAACCGCAAGGGACCACAATAATGTGATTTTCATATCAAATCAACCAATCGTTTATGACACAAAAATAGTTTATTGCAATAAACTAATGCTGATGATTGTTACTAAATTAACCTACTTTAACCACATCGAGCAAGCCCAATGTTTATCATGTGACCTTTTCATCCCCCAAAAGATCGTTTATGTGAATTCGTACAATTTGATAATAGTTTATTAAACAACCATCACTATTTTACCTATTAAAATAATATAAAAACATAATAATATTAATAAATCAAATAATATGTCTATTTAAATAATAAATAATTACCTATTGTAAAAAAGATAAAAATAAGGAAGGACCTTTCAAATATCTGGCTGTATTCTTTATGATTTAAACATTAAATTTGATGAAAAAAGCTACAGCATCGTCTTAACGATATATCATTGGCGATAGAGTACTGAATTGATATTGTGCATAAGCACCACTTACAGCACTTCTTGATGCCTCTTAGTATGTTTAGTATCTTGAACACATAATACTGAAGCAAACTTGTTCAAAGATTGAATATAAAAAAATAAATATGCATTGATGTCATTCTTGAAAATATTTGTTGCTATAATTAAAATTTAACAGTAACATTATTTGACCCAAATGATAGAAGATGTAGTTCAAGTTATGAAGCAATTTCTAATAAATTTAAAAGATAATTTAGAAATTAAAACAATTACTACTAATGAAAAATATTGAAGTAATCCATAAATAATACAATAAAATTTATTGAAAAATTTCTCTTACTTGTAAATACACAACAATACCTTAAATCATAAAATATAGAACTGGTGGAACAAAAGTTCTATTTCTATACACCTAAATAATAGATCAAGTAAACAAATCTTTATAACATTATCAAAAACTCTATCGATAATTGTTCGCAACCTTCTGAGCACTATGTCATCATTAGATACACAATCTGAAAATCTCGACTACACCAATTTTTGATATAAATATTTGTGCCAAACTGATAACTGAACTTTCATGGTCTTCTTCTTCACACTTTAGTTTTCTAACCAATTTAGATATGGCTCAGTCTGGTTCGGACTGAACCCAAAAAAAATTAGATTTTAAATGGTAATAGTCTATAATAAAATATTTATATTTATATAGTAAAAATTCCCATACCTATCTTTTTCAATATACGTACTTTGATTGCTGCTAACAGAACCCGACAGCATATTTGAGAAACCGTCTTCATTTAATAATACTCCCAATGTAGGTCTAAAGAATGTAATTTATTCATACGATGACTTAAAACTCCAAAAGCAGGATTTGCACTACGTTCACTTAATTTAGAATAACTTCTATTTTTCAAAATTTCACCTAAACCACGTTTATTATATTGATCGGAACGCGCAAAATACAATTAAAGAAATATGATTAAAACTTTAGTTTTGATTAAAACAAAATCAAATAATTTATATACAAAGAATACTGAAGCAACCGTTGCAGGAACAGTTTGTATATTGATATATTAAATCATTTTTAAATAAGTTAAATACCAATCACTCACCAGTCACCACGTTATAACATTTTTCTACTATATAAATAATCTGAGCCCATACGCTCTTTTATGATGATCTCAAATCACTATAAGGTTCCAAGGTTTATTCTAATAAAGAAAGATTTTATTTTAAAATATCAATTAAATTAACCATATCGACATTAATTTAATTTTGGAATTAATGTATTAATGTATATTACTATTTAAAAATAATTACTTCCTTCACAACAGTTCTTTCTTATTATCAATTATTGTAGAATATGTCTAATAAATCTTTCTCATCCTTCGATTCGTGATTCGAAATTCTCCTGGCTCTGATTCTTTGCTTGATAAGTTATTCTCATTTCTTTTGTGTCTGTTGCTAAATGTTGGGCCTTAGATTCCATCAGCTTTTCATATATTCAATATCTAATCCATATTCCTATTAAGCTCCTATATGATTGCGTTTTTGGCCGATTTATCAAACGTAAAGACCCCGGTTATTGATTAATTTTTCGCCTCTTTCAATTGATTTTTAATCTCCTCTTCTTTCTTTTGGACCGCTTCCTCTACTGCTGCTCAAAATTAATGCTTAAACAAAAAAATCAACGCGTTATTTATTGTGAATACTGTGAATAAAAATTTTTCAACTACTATACTTCAAATCTTTACATAACATACAACCTTTTTAAAAAAAATTCCAAATAGCTTTTAATCCCACGTTTTTAACTTCTGAATTTCGGTAGAAGCGTAATCTCTAAAAAATATCGACATATTTCTTTACCATTGCCCCTCAATTTATTTTTTTTTTCCTCTGTATTAATAAAATAAAGTAGTTGAACAATTCGTAAACAGTACAACATAGCGATACAAAACTCTAGCTTCGGATAATAATACCTTTTGCCCTTACGAGAAATTGTAATGAGATTGTCAGTTTGAGATTGAGCGATACGTTACTCGGAAGATATCATCACACCAAATGTGGGTACACATGCTCATCTGGTAACCTTTCGAGCGCAGTGAGTGCGGCGATCTTGTAATTAAGAAGAATGCCCTCTTACATGCAACAGCAACTTAGAGACATACAACTAAAATGTATCCATGAGCTGTGCCACTGTGTGTTTGTGGTTTAGAATATCATTACGATCAAATCTATGCTGTAACTAAAGCCATTTTCTCTTCCATTTTCTCTTCCATTTTCCCTAATAGATGTTTGAAGTATTATTACAATCTAATGAGGGTTGATATCAATAATATCATCAGAAGGCAGATTTCTTTGTGTATTGCAGCACTGCTTTAATAACAGTCATAGTAGTGACATTAGCAGATTCTCATATGTTGCTGTATAACAGGATGACCATCTACATATCATGAATCTCTCATAATCGTAGAGCGATATAT
>JADRCO010001767.1:0-17066 GCA_021464525.1 Rhizophagus sp. LPA8_4_AMF | reverse complement strand
TAATCTAATCAAAATTTTCGAAGTCACGTGATTTGACTCCGCTTTAGACGACCCCCATATATATCAAGTCGTCAACTAATAGATTCTGAACACGATTTATTGCTCCAATTTTATAAAAGCTTAGTAAATTCCGTTATTTTGTTCCCTCCTATAAATGGATATTCCAAAATATGATGGAACTATGCATCCTGAAGAATGGATTCAACAATTTAAAGCATCTTATTACTATAACATTAACAATACAAGCAAAAACGAAGTATATTTATGTAAACAATTGATTCATCCTGCAATTAAAATTCCTTCTATTGAAAATATAACAACATACGATGAGCTTTTAAATGCTTTGAAAGCTCATGTTTCTTTTGCTATCTTTAAAGAATCTTGTAAAAAAAAACTACTGGAATTATCATATATTCCTGAAAAGGATGGCGGGGATACAGCCGCTTTTCTTTCTAAATTTCAAACTCTTTGTTATAATGCAGAAATTGACAATATCGAAGAAGTTAAGGTTATCATTTACAAAATCATCTTTAAGGTGTACAAATGCAACGATTTTATTAAAAGTGAATTCGTAAGAAGGTCGAAGGAAATTAATTCAATAGAAGAATTATTAAAATTATTTAATGATATAACAACATATGAATCAATTTTAATTAAAAATGGTTCTTATGTTGCTATAAAACATGCCGCTACTGGAAAATATTTGAGTAGTGTATTAAATTTGAATTATGAAACAGGTTCACGTAATCAAGCGGTTAGTAAATATTTGTCCTATTTGGCTTTACGTACCGTATACACAAATGTTTTTTTGTTACTTATTTCAATGATTTCATTATATATATTTTTATGTAGGTATTTGCTGGAAAAACTTCTCTAGAACCAAATGCGATATGGTTCATTAATGATAATAAAAATCGATCGTATGTTTTTTATGATGAAATTTATTTGAAACATCGACAAACTGGCAAATGCTTATTCTACAATCCTTATTATTCAGAAGGTAATTTTAATATAAATTTAGTATAATTATTTTTTTTAAATAAATAATTGAAATCTTTTATTTTGTAGTAAGTTGCTATTCGAGTAATACAATTTGGAAATTGAAACAGCATAATTCAACAAATAATTGTGCATATATAAAATCTCAAGATAGAATTATTTTACAAGATAGATCTAATAGAATTTTACGAAGTCATGAACTTGAATTCACCCTTAAAAATAAGACATTTCAAGAAGTTGTTTGTCATAACGAAAGAATTGGCGGAAATGATGAGGTATGCAGTGATAAAGCTAATTTAACGAATAACTAGAAAAGAAATTATTAACAAATGTTAACCTTTTTTTAGTGGATTATTGAACTTATTGATGACCATTTATTTCAATATTTATTTGATATTTCTAAATATATTGTATGAGATTAAGCTATAAATTTATCGTTAACCAAACTGTTACTAATGACTAAACTACATGTTTGAATAAAACCATATCAGAAAACGAGCGATGATTAATTTTTTGCGTATCGAATATTTCTGGAAGATTTTCTTCCAAAATTTCTTATTCATAGCATTCTTTTGTTTTTTAAAGAAATTATGATTTATGCATAAAAAATTTCTTAAATATCCGAGATTAATTGTAATCATAATTGAAGAATTTAGGGATTTAAGTTATCCATTCTACAGTATCACTACGGGTTTTATATCAGGTTAATCAAGTTGTTTAGTAGTCAACTAATAGATTCTGAACACGATTGCTCTAATTTTATAAAAGTTTAGTAAATCTTGTTATTTTTTTTTTCCTCTTAAGAATGGATATTCCAAAATATAATGGAACTATGCATCCTGAAGAATGGATTCGACAATTTAAAGCATCTTGTTACTATAACAATCTAAGCAGAGACAATATGTATTTATGTAAACAATTGATACATCCTGCAATTAAAATTCCTTCTATCGGAAATATATCAACATACGATGAGCTTTTAAATGCTTTAAAAGCTCATGTTTCTTTTACTATTTTTAAAGAATCCTGTAAAAGAAAATTACTAACATTAAAATATGTTCCTGAAAAGAATGGTGGTGATACAGCAACTTTTCTTGCTAACTTTCAATCTCTTTGTTATAATGCAGAAATTAATGATATTGAAGAAATTAAAAATATTTTTCACAAGAGTATAATTTATAACGAATTTTTTAATGATGAATTCTTAAGAAAATCGAAGGAAATTAATTCAATAGAAGAACTGTTTAAATTATTTGGCGATATAACAGCAGATGAAGCAATATTAATTAAAAATGGTTCTTGTATTGCTATAAAACATGCCGCCACTGGAAAATATTTGAATAGCGCAGCAAGTTTGAATTATAAAACGGGTACATCAAGTCAAGCGGTTAGTAAAATTAATTTACTTAAAAAAGTTCAAAAAAAAGGTATTATATATATTCATATCGGCGGATTTGTTACATCACATGTCAGCCGAACATAGTAAATTAATTAGTGAACTGGGTTTTTCCCATTTCTATAATAAATTTGTTATAGCAAATGACATGTGATGAAACAAATCCGCCGATATGTTTTAATTAGGTATTTGCTGGTAAAGCATCTCTAGAACCAAATGCGTTATGGATCATCAAAAGTTCGAATCAATCGAATTTTGTTTTATATGATGACGAAATTTATTTGAATCATAAAATGACCGACAGATAGTTGATATGTAGTTGTCAATATAAATCTCCTTTGTCTAATCATGCAGAAGGTAATTTATAATTTATATGATTATTTTTTTTTTAAAAAAAAAAAATAACCTAAAATATTCTTTATTTTGTAGTTAGTTGTCATCTTGTAAATTATATACTAGGAGGCCATTATACAACTTGGAAACTGAAAGAGCATAATTCAACGAATAATTGTACGTACGTAAAACCCCTAGATAGAATTATTCTACAAATTAATAGTACTGATAAGATTTTACGAAGTCATGAACTTGAATTCAACCTTAATAATAAGTCACTTCAAGAAGTTGTCTGTCATGACGAAAGAATTAGCGGTAATGATGAGGTATGATTGTTAACAGTAATATGTGATGTGATGAGAAAAAAAAGAAGGAATTATTAAATTTCTGTTAAATTTTTTTTTTAGTGGATTATTGAACTTATCCATTAAACTACGCATTTATTATATACAATTTAATATCAATCTATTATGGGATGTCGTGAAATTGTTGACTTTCTGCATGCTTACTAAATAATAAATTTAAAAATTGGGATATTTACATTTTGTGAAAAGTGAAATCAAAAATTCGGGTTTCAGCCTCAATAATGTTTAGGGATTATATTTACATCTCGTTCGCTCTAATTTACAGTCTAAAAAAAAAAATTTTTAATGTAATCACGATCGATGTTGTTGTAAAAAAAGAATATGCCTATTTATGGTTAACAAAGCAATAATAATACGGGTAATATAGCGTAGTTATAATAAAACAATAACATAATAGAGTTTATTGCACTATAACATTTACGCGTTTCCTAATTATAGAAAAAAATCACCAAATTAAATAAAGCAATAAAGGAACCGCCAAATGAATTTTATATACCATGTATGGTAAATTATAAAATCAAATAATTTCTTCTACCGAATTAATAATTCATTCTTCATACAAGACATTCTCTCTTACATATTTATCTAATACTAAATTAATATTATTAGATCTTCTTGATGAAGAAATTTCAAGATCTAATTTTTTTGTCAATCTTTTCTTACACCCATTTAAAAATTCATCTAAAGATTCTTCGTTAAATTCCCAACATGGATCCAATCGTAAAGTATTTAATTTTTTAGGAATATATTCTGATAAAGATTTTAAAAGATCATTAATTCCATGAGAAGTATTTTCTCCCAAAAATCTTAATTTTTCTAATTTTGGACAATTTTTAAATAATGTTAATACATGATTATTTATAACTTTTTTAGTTTTGGCACAAATATATCCCTCATATTCTACCAAATCTGAACAATAATTAATGAGAGTTTCACTAAATTTAAATTTTCTACATTCCCAATTAGAAGGTATCTTCTGACTTTCTCTAAGATAAAAATATTTTATTTTATGATTTTTCAAAAAACCGCAAAAAACATAATTACTCATATAATAAAAATCAGAAAGAATCAATTTCTCCAATTTTGGGAATATTGCGGTTAAAAGATAATCACCATATATATTAGTCTCCAATTCTTTCAAATTTTCAAATTTTAAGAGGAAAAGTTTAGAATTTCCACTTAATTTTAATTTAATAATATTATCAAGATTTTTCTCTCTTATAATATTCTCGATAGTAATTGTTAAATTAGTCTTAAGATCAATACTTAGGGATTCCAAAGGAACTTTTTGTACATAAAGTAATTTAATCAATCCTTCATTATTATAATTTTGTTGTTCTAAACGAAAAGATTTAATTTGTGTACATACTTGTGATAAAATATATATGAAATCTAAATGCGTTCTTCCTTTATAATAAAATTCTGAGATATTTGATAAACATTTATTACTATCAGGTAAAAGTGGAAAGTGAAGGATATTAATCGATTTTGGTACATCAGAAATATCAATCCTATATATATTTCTACATTTATTCATAAACATCCTAAAAATATGATCTAATAATTGATGTTGATGAAATCCTTTTTCTCTATCTTCTTTATGAAAATATTTTTCTATCAAAAGTGATATAGCATCATAAAATTTTTGATAATTTAAAATTTGTAAATATGATGGATAATCATATGATGCTTGTCGCAAAATTTCTTCTGATAATTGTAAATCATTTTTCATAAGAGAATCTTTTGATTTCTGTGGAATACATGCAATATATGTTTTCATGATTGAAATTATACGATCATCGACATCATTTTCTGACGATATAATTTCTAAAGGATTTCTCCAGAGAACAGAAATTGCCAATGAACTCCATTGTTTATTAACAAAAATACAATTTTGCAAAGTTTTACAAATGAAAAAATTTTTTTTTACTGGTATATTTTCGAATATTTTTAGAAGACATTGTGATGGAAATGAAGCCATCTTTACGGTATATTGATTCGGAGAAAGACCGAGATATTTATTGCTTTTATGGTCGCACAAACTATGCTAGTTATTATGACGTGCATAACTTCATTTAAACAATCGGAGTTTTAAAAAAATTTAAATTTATGATTTATTAAAAAAAATATAAATATTTATATACTGTATCATTCTTGTATATATTCAAAAAAAATTTCAGATAATCTTTCGTATCTGTTATAATTTGATTTTATAACATTTTGATTTGCAAAATTTTCCATTACTAATTCAATATCTAGAGATTGTGGTATAAATTTAAATTCTAAAACTTTAAGCAATCTAGTAGAACATTCCTGTAAAAAGATTTTTAAAGCTTCAACTGAAATAATAAAATTACCTATAATGTGAAACCTAGTTAAATTAATTGGAACATATGATCCAGATTGTTGTAATAAATTGCTAATATCAACTCCATTTTTAATGTATTCAACATCAGATTTTGAATTACGTATAATTAAATACTCAAGTTTTGGACATTTTTGAAAAAATGATTGTAGCATTTCAAATCCTTCAATATGAAATGGACCATTATAATAATAAAGATTCTTACAATTATTAATTAATATTTCAGTAAACGCAGGAAATTCCTCTACGTCAATTGAATCCGCAAAATTAATTTCCAAATATTCCAAACTTCCATGAGTATTTTTAATCAAGGTACTCAATTGTAATAAAGAACAACATTTTGGACGGATTCTTAATTCCCTAAGTTTTGGAAATGAACAATGAATAAAATTTTCCCAAATCGATTCATCGATACGCATGGTGGGAAATACTTTTATCTTTTCAAGATTCTTACTTTCTCTAAAGAAATCTAATGAATAATCTAATCCAAATAATCGTATTTCAGTAATAGAATGTGATCTTTTCCTAATAACATCTTCAAGAAGAGGGATGTTATTGTTTTTCATATTCATCAAAATACAATCCAAGGGAACTCTTTGTACTTCAATAAGTCTAATCAATCCTCCATTGTCCATACAACAACATTCTATATTGAATCTTTTGATGTTCCTGCACGATTGAGATGCGAGGTACATAAATTCTGAAGAAAGGCACCCTTTACACGAAAATTCTGTGATGTTGGATAAACATTCTTCGGCTCCTAATATAAGAGGAAGATGTAAAATTTCATCTTTGATTCCGGCTTTCATAAATATACTAAATCTTCTTAAATTTTTACATTTCTTCATAAATAATTTGCAAACAAGATTCATGAATTGTAATTGATGAAATCTTATTTCATTTGTTGCGATATTTTTTTCTTGATCATAATTTTTTGATAACCAAAAACCAATCGCATTATATAATGATTGATAATCAAACCCTTTCATTAATGATGGATAATCAATAGACGCCGATTTCAATGTTGAATCGGGTAATTGTAATGCACTATTCAATATTTGCAATTTTGAGTCCTCTGGCAAGCAAGAAATATAAACGGATATCAATGATACGAGTCGATTTCTATTTTGTTCTTTAGAATGTAACCATTCAATTGGCTCTCTCCATAGTATAGTAAGCCCGGCCTCACACCATTTGCGATTCACCAAGATACAAGCATATAATGATTTGAAAGTATCAGTCCAATCATTGTTTCTCGGACCAAAATTTTCAAAGATGCATAAAAGACATTCGGGTGGTAATCTAGGACTCATTTTAAACTAAATAATGTAGTTCAAGTTTATTTCAAAAGAGATTAATATTATAATTATAAATACCTATTATATAACTTGCCAAAAAAAAAAAAGAAAAATATCATGCGTACGAAAAAACTTTTATCTATATCGCAATTTTTACAATATCACTAATATCACTTACCAATAAAGCTAACTCTTAAATATTACTTCTTTTTTCAATCTTGTAATAAAGAAATTATTTCAAAAAAGTTTGACGAAAAAAAAAAAATAAAAATAAAAATAAAAACTGCGGGAAAGAAATAACTAACTGTAAACGTGAGAAAACTTGTTAGATCAATATTTATTATTACATCATCACGCCAGATAAATATTCTGACTAAACGTTAAACATTTCCTATTTAAGCTAATTCTAGAATCCTGCGCGCAGCTATAATAATCATTGGACCATTTTAAATGCAAAATATGAAAAATATGAATTAAATTTTAATTTCCAGCGCGTGCAATGGTTTATTCGCGAGTTAACGTCATTAGTGTTACTTAAACATTGATATCAAGATATGCCTATTTTAGTGTATTACTGTATACGTATTATATGAATGTTCTAGATTCCTTATTAATGATTTATAAATGATTTACTGTGAATATTTTTTACGCAGGGTTACGCAGGTTATAAATTAGGAATTTTATTTCTTAAAAAAAATGTATGATGCTTCGTATTTGGAATTCAATAACTGGTTATTAATTTTATTAAATTATTAAATTCGGGGTTAATTAACAAACATGTTATAGATATTGTAGTATTGTACTCTGTTTATATTGAAAAGATAAAAGGTTTTGAAAGCTCATATTTCTTACTAATCCTGTATAAAAAAATTACTAGCATTAAAATATGATACAGCAAGTTCGATCTCTTATGATAATGCGATATTGGTATAAAAGATGACAAAAAATTATCAGTTATAGTGTATTTACTCGTCACAGCCGAAAATTAACTTTTTAACGATTGCGTAATATTTTGTAATTTTGACCATATTGAACCTTACGTTATTCATTGTTTTCTTTTTTTCTTGCTCATATCCGCGATCACGTGCAGAATGAAGTATTTCGTGTTGGTCACTTCTTGATCGTGCTACTATGTACTGATGCTAGATTGCTAGTTGACTATCCATCCTTTTCCTTTATCAAATGACAAAACTAATGTTTATGAGTTTATACGAATAGTTAGACGAATTCAATAATTTACAAATTATTGGACTTTCATATATTAATAATAAAAATGCAATATTTATAACTTTCAATGCTATAAACTGCGACTCCCTTTAAATCTAAACTGTTATAGGAGCTGGAAACAAACTGTTGCACATACTCTGTATCTTTGACTTACGTGTTTTCATTTATACTATTTTTATTACTGAATTAATAAATTTACAAGAGGCAAGTAAAGATTACAATGAATTAAAATATAGTATTTTTTCAAATTAAAAATTTTAGGAATTCATTTGAATCATTAATTATATTTTTAGAAAATAATGGAAAGAATTTAGAATGTCTTGAATGTACTAAAAGCAAAAAAGTCTCCACTCCTTTATTTGGTTAATTATTCAGAAGGTTTATTTGCTACGTTCAATTTTAGAATATGTTCTTAAAATAGAAAGACTGAAATCATTCAAATTAGTTGAAAGCAACGGTACAACTCAAATAATAGAATTATTAATTTTGTTTCTTGAGTTGTTATTTCAATGTAGGCATTGATATTTATTCATGATGTTGTCGCTCCATGTTACGAGTGTGTCACAGTATGCTTAAATTGTTCAATCTATAAACGATAATCTTTTTTTCTGGTTTCTCTTGAAAAAATTTGAGGTAAGTGTTCGCTTCTTCTTTTAATCTTCCTTTAGGAACAACATTCAACCATTCTTTTTTTTTTTAGGAGCAGGCTTCCTTTGGTTTTCCTGGAACAGACTTAGTAAGCGCTCATTGTTTTTTTTTCTTTCATTCAATTGACTATAACAGCGGTTAATCTTTCTTTATAGACTGGGTAGCTTTAAAAAATTTTCAGTAGCCGCGTGGGAATTCTTGGTACGAACTTGGTAGTTGAAGCGTTTCATTGTCATTTTAAAACGCAAACACGCCACCCGAGACGCTCTCAAAGAAGCCAAGTACCGAAAAATGTCCCTAAAAAAAGAACAGCTGTTTAAATGCTATTCCTAAAGTAAAATACACACGAGCTTCCTTTTTAGGGACGACTGGTATAGCAATGGTTTGGAATACCCAATGTTTTCCTTGGAGGTGTGTTTGTATTTGGACTTCCTTTTAGAGATAACTTGGCTTCTAGGGCTTTAAAGAGACAATTCGTAAGCGTTAATTTACTTCTTTTAGTTTTCTGGGATTTGAAATGACTAACTTTTTTTTTTATTAGGAACGGCAGTTATTGAACCAACTAAACTATGTCTAAACCAATAAAAATGGTAAGCTTTGTGATGGCAAACGGGAACCCATACCTTTAACTTACTAAATTTTTTTTTTCTTTTCTCTTATGGAATTTTTTTTTAATTAAAAAAAGAATTTAAAAAATATAAATTTAAATATAGCGACAAGTATAATAGCAACAAGAAGTATAGGTGGATTAATAAAAATGGTCTTTTCAGTGGTTGATTTACAATTTAAACATAAAAATTATTTTATGTGAATTGCTCCATATGGGACCACGGACAAGTTTCGTCCTCTACTTATTATAACGGTATGAAACGTCATTAGCCTGTCTTGGATATATTTAATATATGAAGAGATCTTACGAAACTTCAACCGAAACCAGATAATACGTCTTTTCAGAATGTTGAAAGCTCTTTCCAACAAAATTATATTGTTGTAAAAGATTCTTAGAGAGAGAGCGTGTGTTATACCATACTTGCCAATCTAGAAACAACTGCTACAAGATACGCGCAAAGTGTATTGGCTTCCTATAAAATAAATAATGTAAAGGAGATGAAATGCGTATAATAATATAAGTCGAGCTAAATTTTGGGTTAGTATTGCAAGAAGAATTTTTTGGATCTTAATATAATGTACACGTACAACAGTGCGAGAGAAACTGAAGGAATTTAGTTCGAGATTTAAATGTTACAGTATTACAATAAAAGTAAGTTCACATTTATGAAAAGATAATCTTCAGGTCATCAAATGCGGGCTAATAATTTTCTAAACCCGAAAGTTAAAATAGTTAAAAAATTAATTTTTACGATTGTCAAAAGTATTCGTTAGTTATTCAAAGATATCACATTTGATCTCGTATTTTCTATTTTCATCAATAGTTATGAAATTAGAATATGGGTTAAAAAGACAGGGAATGTAACATGGAGTGAATGGATACAGAACCTCAGGAATTGTATCCCAAAAATTAATTCTTCAAGATTAAGATGATTTGTTACTGCTTAAAAAATTTCTTCCAAATATTTAATTCTTCTTACACCAGGAATAGTAAATTTCAATAATTCAATTTGAAGAAAAATAATCAACGTGCACAAATCATCAATTTTGCAGACGATTCTACTACCGTGTCATAATTAAATATATAATCGCCAAAAAAAAGCAACCGAGAGGAGACGCGCGTTACAAGTAAAGTCACGAGTACGTTCAATATGGGCGTTATAAGTAAACAGGCCATGTTCGTCAAGCTGCAGCACTCAATCATGACATGAAGATTTGATGGTGATGGAAATGCTGAGAAATTTGTACAGTAGTTGTCAATTTTTTTTTATTTATCTTAATTTTTTACTTGATGTGTTTGATCTGAAACTAACACCCCTGAAATAATATCTTTAATGGAAGGTTATGAAGTATTTGTACTTTTTAATTTCAATTTTAATAATATAATTTAGTGTACAGATTGAATCCTAGTTTGGATTTCTCATTGTATTCTGTACAAAATAAATGCGATCTTTGCGTAAGGCTAATTTAATGAAAAACTCAGGCCAATCGAACATACGTCGTTTCTTAATCATGCAATAAAAATTCGGGAATGTACAACACGATCGTTATCGTCGTAACACAATTTTTATCTGAGCCTATAATGTTGTTTTTCATCCTCAGGATCTTCAATGAATTCCATATTGGGTTTTTCGGGGAAGTGATCTATTATCGTTTGAATCTGAGAATGAAATAGTATCCGCACTATATGTCTTTATGTGTTGAATCTTGTTCATTCCTATTTTTTTCGAATCCTCAAAGCTTTCTGTGTTTGCTTACATAAAGTTTTGCGCTTGGTTCGGGGAGCTGTTTGATAATAAAATCATAAATTTGGCCTTTCGCCTTTTTCTCACCCAGTGCTGTATGGTACACATCGATCAAACATGCTAAATTTTATTTATCATCAATTAGTAAACTCAAACTTTATTCGTTATTTTATTTTCAAGAATTTTCGTAAATAATGTAAAAGCAGAATTATTTTTTTATGATATTTTCACTAATATATAATTTTGTTTACAATTTTGATTCGTACTTATATACATTTCCATCATCATCCACAAACCATGGTAAATCATCATCTGATTCACTTAGCCACAACATTTGACACATATCTTCCCAGTGAAATAAACGACCATAGCAATCCATAAAAACCATTCCGTAATCGATCTCTCCAATGATTATGATATGATTAAAACCGAATTCTGCAACACACTCCATATAATAAGTATATTCAGTTGGATCGCGACTATCATAGGGAAGATCATAACCAAAAGTTAACGCAATCCGGCGACGATCTTGTTCACTTTCAAACGTATCTACAACCATGAGTGAACCGTTGCAACCTTGTTGTGAGAAGGACTCTTGATCAACAAAGGATGGCCCAGTTCCTTGGGCAGGATTAGGGTGCGGGAGAACAAGACGACATGCTTCATTAGGGATCTCCTTTGTCCACGTAACGCCTCCAATGGTGGTGCCGATTCGGAACAATTTCCCAAAGGATGCTTGCAATGGTTTAATTATTTCGGAGTTAGGGCAATACTTGAGGCCCATTGTAGCACCTTCATCGCGTTCACTCTCGACTTTGTTGCTAACTTGGTGTTGTATTGCATCTCCTGTCTTGGTCTCATCCATGGTTCATCTAATTCTTCTAATAATATTGTTCTAATTATTTTTTCTAAAAAAATTCCGAAATGATAGTATTTAACTAAGTAAAAAGGTTTTTTTTTTAGATATATTTATATAACATTAAGTAACTATGATTAACTAATTATACGCGATGCGCAAATGTTACCAATGTTTTAATCTATTGGTTAATATTTGATTAGTTTATAGCGATTTTTATAATATAAATCTATACTACGTATATTAAAATATTTATATGTTAATAGGAAGAGAAAAGAGCAGAGCTTGAAAAATATCAAAATATCGATACATTGAGGATCAATTCAGACAGCAGGTGCACGCCCTCGATATACTGATCTCGTGTTGTAAATCTTAAAGGGAGGTGGCTCTGTCCCCAGGTTCGTACTTGTGCTCTAGTCCTTTGTTTATCTCGCTTCTCAATTTTACCTTTAGCACTTCCTTATTAAAAACAAACAACAAGAAGTCCTTACGCATTTTAGTTGCTGTCACTCGTCCGAATCGCTTTCTTATGTTTATTAATTCCCAGTTTTTTGCGTCCTGATATTTCCTTAATGTTAATAAATTATCCATTGTGTGATCGATAATCAGGCGGGCATTATTTGTCAGTTGGTATCCGCTTGAAGTTGGCTTGGTCGAATGCTTAGTCTTGTTTTGTGCTGTGTCCTAGTTGGAAGCACCGATTTTTGCTTAAAAATGCACCGCTGATATTTTATATGACACTCGAGGTCGTCTAATAATTTGTCGCTTCTTTTTAAAATAAATAGGTTACCTGTGTATGCACCTACTACGTCCCCTTTGTCTTTGTTGGGCTGTTTTATTATACATTCCCATAACAAATTTCTAACAAATCCTACTCTCCATTCTTTTAATAAAAAAAATTTGAAATTCTCAATTTAGACAATAGTTATATCGAAAACTTGTAAAAAAAATTGCTATAATCTGCGTTAGACCAGACGGATTACATTTATTAAAAGTCACGGGACAGCAAATCTTTATGCATTAGCATACAAATGTATTATACTTTATACTTTGACGTAACGCAAGGATTTAAGGCAAATATTTCCATTTTACTGGTCTCAACAAGTATGAGACTAATGAGAGTAATGAGCTATGATGTACAGTCGTACAGATTTTGAACTATGATAAAAAAAACCGATTTCATATAACATTTAATTAAGTAAAGTGTCTATAACAGATTTTTTTTTTATACCGAATTTTCTGATTTTCTGAATTTTTATGAATATACCAAAAAGTGTAGTAATTATTTAAAATTGGTAATATTGATTAGGAAATTTTAAGAGGCCCAATTTTTTCAACAAATAATAATATGATAATATTAAAATTTAGAAAACCGAAACCGCATAATTTAATTAATAATCAATTATGATTATAAAAATTTTAATATTTTTAAATATAATATGACGAAAATTTATTCAAAGTATCTAAATGGTTTGTGATATATTTTATTAGTAACATGATCAACTGTAGATTACTAACGGAGTATTAAAAGTCATGAAACGGTCAAAAATACAGAATTCATGTGAGTATTCCCGGGGAAAAAAACCATATACTTGGGTATAATAATAAAATTCTGGTAAAATTAGGTTACAGCAATATCCAAAATAAACGGGTCACTTGAAAATTTTGTTGCCGGGGAATCTGTCGGGTTGTCGGATTGCCGGTTTCCGGCTATCCAATCAATTTCATTAGACTGACAATATCACGTGATTATTATGTAAAATGATTGGACGCGACAACCCAACTAGTTCTCGGCAAAAAATTTTCAAGTGAACCGTTTATTTTGGATATTGCTGTAATTTTGACCATACACCATACAAAACACATATCAACTTTTAAAATATTTATAAATACATCATTAATTCATCATGCAATCTGGTTAACATTTAAAGTTTTTAACATTTCCTATTTAAGCTAAATAGTATCTATAATAAGGTAATAACAATTCATTGAATTATGCAAAATATGAATACTAAATTTAAAAATATTAATTTTCCAGCACACAAATGTAAAATGACTCATTTCTTTGTCACCTTACACAACAAAAGCAAATGACGCGAATAGTAACACGTTATGCCTATTTTAACACAACTCAATCAGTCGACGGTCACAATGGAAGTGCAAAATATGTAAAATATGTCATGCGAATGTTCTAGTTCCTTTATAAATGATTCAAAGATTACGCAGGGTTACGCAGGGTTACGCAGGTTAACGCAGATTACGAAGATTTTACAAGAGAAAATTTTCTGATCTGTGGTTTACAGTAAATTTAATCTATTTATTTTAATATATTTCGCTGAGAGATCATTGAAAAAATGTGTTACAAGATGATTAAAAAAAAAAATAATTTTGACACATGATTTCATACAAGCTATAATTAGGATGATCATTACATCCTCCCTTTCGGTATTTTAAATTAACCTTGTTAAAGTATGATTTGACTCCATTGAAATTTTTTAATTAATATAATTTATTTAAAAAGAAAATGGACATATCGTATTTACAAAAAGGGTTGGTTTTATTTTAGCCTCATTGATTGGTTATTTATTGTTGAACCACTTTGTATACGGTTTTTTGAAGGTGGACAATAATAAAAAAAAAAAGAAATGATCTTCAAATTAATTAATAACGAAATACATATAAAAACGACGTTCATTCGCGATAGAAGAAAATCCAAATATTTCACAAAGCAATCGATGTAACACAAAAAAAATAAAATATATATATATATATTACTAATATTGAAGATTTTCTTTTTTAAATTAATTTTCTAGACGAAAATAAGAAAAATACATTTTGACCAAAATGAAATTACAAGTCATATTTTCCACTCTTTTATTTGTTATATTAATGCTACTTAACTTAATATGTCTTGGATTTTGTAAGTAATTTAATTCACTAAAATAACTTGTAATAGAAAATCTTCCTAAATCTCTTTTTTTTATTTTTTAGTTATTGCGAAATATTTATTCTTAAAACGAATTAATTTCGAAATTCCATTGAATAATATTGAATTTGTTTACTTAGGATTGATATCAGTAACAGCTCTTAAAGATGGTAAATACAGGAAATTCGAGTGAAATATTGTCATGTCATAATGAAATTATGATATATAATATGAATTTTTATTTTTTTATTTATTTATTATTTTATTTATTTTTTTGAATAGTTACGTTAATAATTGCAGCGTTCAGAGGATCGTTAAAGCTATTGAATCCAAGACAACAAATTTTTTCACAGATTCTTTTATTAATAGCATGGATAGTAGTTCCAGGTAAAATAAGATAAAACTTTATTTCTATAGAATAAATATAATAAATATCCAAATTCTAATATATTCTTTTTTTAATAGCATTATATACAAAATTCGAATTAGACAGACAATTACTTTCATCAACGTGCTCACAACAATATATGATGGTTTGCCTATTACGTAAAATAAGCGTCATATTAATGTGGGCGTATTCATCATTGCTTTTTATATCAATACTAAGCGCTGTATGCTTTAAATCAGTCGATGAAGATGATGATGATGAAAATGATGATGAAAATGAAGATTATAATATTAATATTGATAAAGAAAAATTTAAAGCACCATTTCATCCAAGATATTCAAAAAGTAATAATTATAATCGGTATAACAACGTATCATCAATACATAGTAATAATAGTTCAATACCACCATATATTAATTTAAGTCATTTAAGGTGATATCACTTATTCGTTTATATTTTATTACATTATTATATATTATTTATTATATTATTATTATATTATTTTATTATATGTATAATTACATTAATTGTATAAAAAATTTATGATCATTTGAATTTCAAATGCGATCGACCACATGGTTTTACATAATTTACACAGATTTATTTTCTTATGTAATTTTTTATATAATAATTTTAATGAGACTTATCAGCTATTGCACTACATTGTGTATATATATATATATATGTATTATTATTATATTCTTTTTGATTTTTATTTTCTTTAATAGATTTTATACGTAAAAGAAGGTAAAATCTAAAATTAGAATTCATATTAAGAAAATAAAATAATAAGATCATTTAAATATAGGAATTATTGTACAATGAATCTATAAAAATGGTTATCAAGTTATTATGACCGCAATGTAAGACAATTTCTAAATTTCTTGTAATAATAATAATAACGATCTAAAATTCTTCAATGTTATCAATGTTATGTATTTATAGTTACAACTGACCAGAATAAAAGTTAATGCGTCATAAAATTATTCCTGGTAAAATTAATTTTAATAATATCATTACCGGAGTATTACCGGAGTTTTAGGTTTTATAAGTTTTACTACGTCAATGCGTCAGTGTTGCTGCGTTACCAATGTTATCATGGTGAACGTCAAAAAAACCTTAAAGTCCCTACTTACAATATCTCGTGATATTATTAGTGGAGCGATCCACTATAAAAGGCAGTAAATAGCGTGACATGAGATGATAAGCTATAAGTGCTTATAATATTTAATTTATTCGGAAATAGGAATTTAATAACTGATATGATTTGTCATTTGAATTATGATTTAATAATAATTATTTAAAATTAATCTAATCGTCTAATCAGTTTCAATTTAAACACCATACATTTTAAAGTGTTTATCGGTTCCCTTTAAACCCCGTGCATTTTAAAGTGTTTATCTTCCCTTTTTTTGAAATTGAGAGCAGAAAAAAAAAAATTTTTTTTTTTGGATTATTTCCAAATGATATCAAGATGATCCAGATTCTCAAGACAAATTAAATTAAAAAAGGATGACTTTCATTATCCACACGTAATAAAAAAAAAGGAAAAAAGGAAAAATAGCGCAAATTTGTAAAATGGGGGGAGGAAATCCCGTTTAATTTATTATTTATTATTTAGTTTTATTAGTATAAACTTTTCTATATCATAATTAAAACTCCACGGTATTTTGGAATAAATAAGGAAATAACATGCGCTAGATCATTAAATACAATTTTTCTTTTATAAAATTTTGGAATCAAACATTTATGTGAAAAGAATATCCGATCTTTACAAGGTAAAAAATTTTCCGATGAATTTTTTAATTGGTCACTTCATTTCAAACAATTTTATAATAAAAATAATAAAAAATTCTGAAACGAAAAATTAAAAAAAAAAAAAAAATAACAAACAAAAAAAGTAAAAAATAT
>JADRCO010001766.1:0-17067 GCA_021464525.1 Rhizophagus sp. LPA8_4_AMF | reverse complement strand
CAGTATCAAAATGATATTGAAATACCATTGCTTGTAAATTTCAAGTTTCTGTAAAGTTTTATAAAATACTAAATTTATTAAAAGTACAAAAAGTAGCAAAATTAACGCACCATCTTTTTTTAATAAAATGTGCTGTACATAAAGAATTAACCAATCAATTTACACCAAATTTTACATTTTGATAGATCATATGATAAATGATTTACATTTTGAATTTTATTTTAATTAGTTTTAATTTAATGACAATACATGTGATTAATGATTAACAATTGTTTGGTGCATTACTTTTGCGAGCCACTGTATATAAATATATATAATATATTAGAGAAACGGAAACTATTATAATCCAGAGCAAAAAAAAATTTTACTTTATTTATCTATCTTTGTTTATCTTTTTTATTCATCAAAAATAACACAAAATTTCAGTAACATGATAACAAGTATATTTCAGGAGGTTTCAAAAGAAAATAATACGAAGTGTATGATTATTCAAAAAAGGAAATTGTTATCATTTTTATGGAAAAACGTTTTTCAGGAGATAAATATTTTTTACATTTTCGTCTCTAGAGATAGTCCTTTATTTTACTTCAGACAATAATATAATATAATTATTTTACTATTTAATAATTCAATTTACATAAACTTTTTTTTGTTTTATAACTCTCTTTATGCTTTATAAAATAAAAAAAAATTCATTAAAATTAGATTTCTAGATGATAAGATAATAGCAAAAAAGCTTTTTAATAAATCAATTTTATATTATTTATTATAAAATGTATATTATTATCATAAAAGGTATATTGTAACATTTAATTGCAAGACTTGACCTCCTACCCTTCTATTAAATTACATAATTTCTGGCACTCTCTTAAGGTCCTGTCCTGATGGTCACTGATCATCATGAAGTTATACCACTAGGAGTTCAATATGGCTAGATGGACTTTATAGATGGTAAAGTCATAAATGTAATATCTTTGTGATAGTTATACCTTCTAATAGGTATTAGATTAACCATGATGTTCATAAACTGATAGGTGTATAAGGTAGAGAATAGAATTCGATTTTCCACTGGTGGGATATTAGTTGTTAAGGCAGAGTGTGATATCACTTGCAGATGACTTAGGTTGTACTTCTCTTAGGTGTCCTATCCTGATAGTCACTGTTAGCTAGACTACATTATGGTGAATTAGTATATACGATTAAGTTGCATATTTCAACTAAGGGTCATGGTATTCTCCAAGATACTACTAGTGAATAACAACTGTATCATCAGTGCTGGGTAATCGTAGGCTGTAGTAACTTTAAATGAGATTTAGTATCTAATCAGGTGGTATAGAAGGGTTTTAATAGTTCTGTTACATCTAAATGAAATATCCTTCATAGTGGTTAAGTATTGGGAGATCTAAAAACAAAATATAGATGCTTAACATACCTAATTATGGATAAAGGGTAGAGTAGGAAGTAAGACTAACATTGATAACTTTAGACCCTTAAAGGTTTCAGGGTGTCTCATACAAAGGTTCATATAGTAGGTCTTGAAAGAAGGCTTATCTACAATTTCAATGAGTTGGCAACTCCCCAAAAATATTATATTGTAATAACCAAAAGTGGTATAATAACTAAAACCTAGAGAGATAATCTTATCACCATTCGATTTGCCTTAATAAGATAAATCTAATGATATAAAATATATCAAAATCTAATTACTGGATCAATTTCTAAAATTAAAAATTATTAAATGGTTTTAAAGTAATATCTCTGTCAATTTTGATCATAGAGAGATGATCTTATTACCATTAGATTCATCTTAATAAGATGAATCTAATGATATAAAATTCATCAAAATCTGATCACTGAATCAGAAGTAGAGCTCTGAATTTCCAGTTCAGTTCTATTTTCAGTTCTGAACTGGTTCTCTGATAAAAAATTTTACCAAAAGTAATTTTTGGTTTAAAATTTTTACTGAAAAATATTTTCTGGTCAAACTTTTAGCCAAAAATATTTTTTAGTCTAAAAACCTTACTGAAACCGTTTTCAGTTTGAAAAAACAGTTCTGGTTTCATTTTTAGATCAAAAAAACGGAATTGAAACCGTTTTTTGAAAAACTCTTCAAACTGAAAACGTTTTCAGATGAAATTTTTTAACAAAAAAAAATATTTTTAGTTAAAATATGATTCCAAAAATATTTTTTATTAAAAATTTATACTGAAAGCAATTCTGGTAAGGAACCAAATTTGAAACTGAAAATGAAACTGAAACTGGAACTGAACTGAAAATTCAAAGTTTTAATCAGAAGTTACTATTAATTTCATGTTTTGTAAATTTAATTATAAAATTGTGAATTTATATATATAAATCATTTCTAAAACTAGTCTAATTAGTTTTAATATTAGTTATGAACTGATTTACCAATCAAAATGAATAACTTTTATTATTACAAATTAATTATGTGACTACATGTAATATTTTTTTAATATGATAGTGATTATATGTAAAATAGGACTATATAAGATAGATTTTATATGTAAAAATTTGAAACATTCAACTAAAATGACTATATGGATGATTATAACTATAAGGGAGGTGACTATATAGAGAGTTGACTGTATATAAGATTATAAATTTTGATTATAAATACCAAATCTTAAAATCTAAAATCCAAATTATTTAATACTAAATTTCAAATCTTAAATCTCAAATTATTTTAAATTTAAATAATATTTATAATTCTAATATTTGTTCTGTATATCTAAAATCAAGAAATTTTTAGATATTTTCAAATAATTTACTATTATAATTCTTTATATAAACCTTTACTATAAGTCCAATTATTTTTTTATAGATTTATTTTATATTAATATTTGATATATTTATAATTTAAAGTAGTTATTTTTATAATAAACAGAAAAATTTTTTGAAAATTATTTTAAACTATAATATTCTATTTTTTTATTTTTATTTTATTAATTTGTAATCTGTAAGTCAACTGCAAAAATTTATATATCATTTTAGTGTAATTTATTTAATATATAGAAAATCTGGTATTTTACTAATGTAAAATACCAATTGTTAAAATTTAATGTAAAAATTAATATTATAAGTATAAAATCACAATCATTTCAAAAAAACAGGCAGGGTTGGTTGTCAGAAAAATAATTAAGCTTTTTCACCAAAACTTTAAAAAGCATATTTGAAAATCAAGATGTAAAAAGCTTATTAAAATTGAACAAGCTCTTAACATCACTAAAATAATGAAACGTTCATATCATCAGCCAGTGACATCCCTTACATTCACCCCTAGACACCTTCCATATATGGTCTAAAATTCATATATAGAAAAATATCAATTACTTAAGACCTGTATGGAAAGATGCAAATCGCATCTCACTAATTACTTTTCTAACAGAATGTCACAATCTTGGAAATCAGTAAAAGTAACTCTTGGTAATAATCATACTTTAATTAAAAATACAAATTTGGCAGCGTAGCAGGTCTCTGAGCTACCTTTCACTGACCGTAAGGAAGTTTCTCTAAGAAAATCTGTTTTACCACGTGATTTACTTATGCAGAAAAATAAGCTTATTAACAGTGTACAGATGGGATCTTATATATAGATAACAGATGGTTTACAAATTTTTTAAATTAAAATAGCATAGTTTTTATTTTTACATAATGTATTAGATTACAAATGTCTGTTTTAATTAATTTGTAAATATACTGTGAAATCAAAAAAAAATAAACTGAAATAAAAATATTATAGGCATAAAAATATACCAATTGACTATTATACTATTTGGCTATCTTTTTGTTAAAAGTTTGGTAAATTTTTTTAAACATTAAAAACTACTTTTCTAAGAGCTGAAAAAATTTGAATTTAGAAAAAATAAAAATTTAAAAATTTGATATTTTTAAAGATAACTTGTTATCTATTATTTAGTAATTGTAAAAAAATGAAAATTAGTTTGTTGAATTTGTTTCATTAAGATGCATCTAATGGTGGTTACTTCATATTTTTAGGATTAATAGAAGCCAAATTATTGCATTTTTTCCAGCATAATGCCAAATTTCCAATTACTAATAAAATACATATATATACTTATCTCTGAAATTATATATGAACTTTTGCAGTTGACTCATAGATCACAAATTAATTTAATTGCATTTTTTATATATTAAATATAAAATTATTGAAAATTTTTTACAACTTAAAAATAAGGTAAATTATCAAGCTTTGAAAAACTTTTCTATTTAATAAATTAATTATAAAATTATATAAATTATATAAAGATTTATTGCTAAAATTACTAATAAAAAAAACTAACAACAAATTTTATAAAATGAAAAGGAATTTGTCCCTTCATTCAGTTCATTGTACTTTAATAAAGGTTTGTATTAGCCATTATAATACTATCGTAGTACATATTGCCTGTCAGGTTGTTAATAAACTGCTTGAAAAAATAAAGTTTCTTTGTATTTTTTTTATTAAAAACTACTTTTTGAAAATTATTATTTGGAGGTAGTACAAGCACTACAGCACATCACCATGCGATTTATATGCTACAGTATGCGCTTGGTATTAATGCTGCGCCACTGAATTAGGTTAACACAATCGTATTTAACGCGAAACTTTTCACGAACAAAATAACCTTCAATCATGTCCAGTTTCTATGGTAACCCAAGTTTTACAAGTTTAAAAAACTCAATACCTCAAGCTGCTGATGGGGAAATTGGACGTATTTCGCGTACTCTTACTCGTTTAGTTAAAACAATTTTACGCGAAAGTTCAAATACAGTAAATAAGGCAAACTGTAAAGGCACTCCTACCTCTGAGGTAGGTAAAAACGCCGAGCTGTCATCACGTCAACAGCAAATTTTCGAATATTGTATGAGGATATTGGGCAGGTAAATTGCCCTAGACCTTTTACAAACCCAAGTAGGAACTACTCAGTTCGGTCTTGCTTTTTTTACGTCGAAAAGCAAGATAAACCCAACAAAAATATTTATTAACTTAGTTTGTTTCTTTTGCCAGTCGAATGACTCCTTCGGTAGTGAGTGATGAACTACATGTATCCGATCTTATTAAAAAAAAATGTAGGTATCTTATATCTTTTCTTTCCTTTAGTTTTCTTTTGATTTTTTTATATCTTAAATTAGCATTATTTAATTAGTGGCTCGTGAACACAAATCGTCGGCAAAAGCTTTACGATTCGCAAATTTATTCTCTAAATTGCAATCTCAGGTATGTAAAATTAATGTATTTTTTGTCCGTTACTATATTTGAGCTTACAATTTTCATTGCTTTTTATTAGACAACTATAACGAGGAAATGGTCAATATTGTATTTTTTATTATCGCTAAGCGATCAATCTAACATTAATGAAGTAGGCAAAGTTATGAACACATCAGTAAATTTTTAATTAATCACTTTCAATGTATTTTCGGTGTTCAAACTTTATATTATTAAGAATTTATTTGATTTCCATTTTAGCCTATTGAACAAGCGTTTTCATATCGTGGTTTACAAAATTTATCCAATTTTCGTAATATTGAAACAAATAAACAACCATATGAAGAGGAGGCAAATCGATTCATTCCAAACGTTCCCTCTTCATCTAAGGTTTCTACTATTAAAGTTTCAAAAGAAGAAGAAATGCCTCCTAGAACCATTTTGATAAAGCAATTAGCAGAGTTTGAGAATTGTAAGTTACTATTTTTAATGTTTTCTGATTTTATTCAAATTTTAATTTTTTTTACAATTATTCTTAGCTAACATTGAAGTGTCTGAAGAAATGTTGTTACGTGACATTGTATTCATATTTCAAGGAATAAATGGTCAATTTATTAAATATAATGAAGAGAGCTTATCATATATAATCGATCCAAAGGTATGCACAAATAATTATGGACGATTATTTCTAAAGGAATATATTATTTCGTCATTGATAAATTCATAATTTTTCCAACAGTTAGATATTAATCGAACGACACGTGACCTTTTACATAGGCTTACAGAATTAGGATGGCTCTACAAACGTGTCAATGAGTTCGTGTCTTTAAATGTAAATGATCCTTCCATTGGACTTGTTGGTCAGGTAATTATCATAGTTACTTTTAACTTATATTGAATCATGAAGAATTAAAATTTAATATCATACGAAATCAATCAGGCTTTCTGTTCCGCCCTACAACGTGAACTGACCGAATATTATAAATTCATTGCTGTTTTGGAAGCTCAAGTTACAAAACAAGTTAAAGGGCAACAGATTCCTTCTCAAGGACTTACCTTAAAGCGTCTTTTGGTATGGACACAAGAGTCACTTTTAAAATTACGTATTATGTCAGTTCTTGTTGATTGTTGTAAAAAACAAAGAGGTGGGGCATTGGTTTCGACAATTTATAATTATACGAACCATGGAGATCCATTCATTCAACAATTTATTAACAATACACTTGAAGAGGTAATTATTGTAAAAATAGATAATATTTTACATTTGAAATACCACCACCTATATAATGTTTCGATAAAATAATATAGGTATCGCGCCCATTCTTTGAAATGTTGCAACGTTGGATATATGAAGGCGAATTGGAAGATCCTTTTGAAGAATTTTTCGTTGCTTGTGATCCCAATGTTTTAGAGGAAAATTTGTGGCAACTAAAATATGAATATCGGCAAAATATGCAACCAACTTTTATCAGCATATTACTTGCAAAAAAAGTAAGACTTAATTATGTTCTTCTAGAAATGAATAATAAATTAATCGCAGCTTTCATTCAGATATTTTCCATAGGAAAATCCCTTAACTTTATTCGTTATAGCTGTCATGATAGTGATTGGGTAGTTACTAATGGAAAAGCAAAGGGAGCTGATAAAAGTAACTATTCATATTTTTTGATATTATTCTTTAAGATTATACTAATTTGACAGTTTATGGAACCTGAAACATAGTGTTGAAATACGGTGATATTATAGCACTCGAAAGTTCTATTGATGCTACGTATACCGCTACAAGTCAAAGGCTATTGAATATCTTATTTACTAAATACAAACTCGAGAAACATTTGACTGCTTTGAAGCAATATTTATTACTTGGCCAAGGTGATTTTATACAACACTTAATGTTTCAACTGGGGTAAGTTTTAATTTTATATCACGCTCTTGTATAAATTGAAATTTTATTTATTTATTTTTTTAGACCTGGCCTTTCAAAACCTTCGAATACTCTTTACCGTCATAATCTTACAGGTACTTTAGAAGCCGCTATTCGTGCATCAAATGCCCAATATGATGATCCCGACATTCTTCGAAGGTTGGATGTTAGGCTTCTTGAGGTTAGATAAGATAATAGCACTTGAATAAGAAATTTCTTTATTATTTTTGACATATTTCTTTAAATAGGTCTCTTCCGGCGATATTGGTTGGGACGTTTTCAGCTTAGATTACCATGTTGATTCTCCTATAAACACAATTTTCACACCACAAGAAATGCAACGATATCTTAAACTTTTCAATTTCCTTTGGCGCTTAAAACGGGTCGAGCATGATTTATCATCGGCTTGGCGTCGTAATACGACTAGCGCACGGAGTTTATATCAAATTAAAGGTATAATATTTATGATTTTCACATCATTAACAAATGTTGATTTTTTATTTTATTTTATTTTATTATTTTTAGAGATTAAAAAAGAAATAAATGCTAGTAGATTAGTTTGTAGTGAAATGATACATTTTGTGTATCAATTACAATATTATATCTTATTCGAGGTAGTATATTTTTAATAACTTGCAAACACGACGTGATTATTAATATTATTTATTTAGGTTATTGAATGTTCTTGGGACGAACTTGTAACTGAAATTGAGATTGGTAAAAAATTTGGAGATTTAGATTCTCTTATTGAAGCCCACAATAAATATTTAACGAATGTCACAACAAAGTGTTTTCTAGGTACCTCAAATAATCAGGTAATTCACATATGTTATTAATATTTGTGACTTTTTATTAATTTACTAAAAAAAAATTGGTTTTAAGAATTATCTATCAAGACTCTTGAAAATTATAGGCTATATATTACAGTACAAGAATATATTGGTAAAGTTTTTATAAAAACAAATTATTTATTTAAACTTTTTAATCACATTTTTGTATCATATTCCCAATTTGGATAATAGGACGAACTTCATAATTTCGCCTTGAAAGAAACCAGCATTGATTCTTATACGCCTAAAACGGAGAGAATATGGGGATATTCCAATTTAAATAAATCTTCAAATCAAAATGTCAGAGAAAATTTTAAACCGATCAAGGAACGTTTAGAAGAAGTTGCTGGATTATTCAAAGTAAATTTTATTAAATTTATTAATTTAATTTATGAGCATCATTAAATTTTATTATAACAAATTTAGGGAGAAGTGGTAAATCTATTGACGACTTTGTCTCATCATCACGATACGGATTTGAGATTTCTTAGTGTTAGGCTCGATTTCAATGAATTTTACCAAGAAGTTAGCAAAAATAATGGAAATAACGTAAACAGTGGGAAAAGAGTGGGTGGCAATTAATTTAACATTTCACAAAAACTTGTTTAATGTAAATTTAAATCAATTAATATATATTGACCTAATAATGCACGTTTTTAATTGCTACACAAAATTTATAAGTTTTTCAATAAAATAATCTTTTTCATCTTTCTAAATTATTAAAAGTTTTATAACAATTGAAACATAAATGATGTGTCAATTGCTTTTGACCACAGCCTGGACAATTAACTATATTTGTTTTATCTTTCAACCCTTTATTTGCAGAACGCATTCTTTTCTTTGAATGAGAAGTCTTTTTCTTCGGAACGGCCCATAAAATTGGCCCTAATATTTCAGCCAGACTTAATAAAGTACCAGTATTTCTTTGAGATTCTTTCCAAAAGGTTTGCATAAAGATTGAAAGTGGTGTAGAAGTTGAAGTGGAAATTAAAGCATGATTATATATGCTAGTATATTTACTTGAAAACATCCTTATTTCCTAAAAACATGATTAGAAACGAAACAAATAAATAAATAACCATCAGAATATGTTTTTGAGACTTCAAGTACTTACAAAAAAAACCATTCAAAACATTTGTGGACGTAGTATTATGCTTTAATGATAATTAATTTGTATAACAACTAAGCCACCTATTATTGATAATCAGTTAATCAGTTGTTTTTACTTCAATAAATATTAGTTATGATACGAAGAAAAGCTATTTCAACTTTTTCGAAGATAACTTACTATAAAAGGCCATTAAATTATTTATTATATTCTAATATAGTTCCAAAACCAAAAATAAAATTCGTACGCAGACAAGTTTATTTTTCCACACAATCAAATGTTAAAGGATTTGCTAACCAAGTAGAGGTAGAAGAGGAAGAAGTTGAGGAAATAGATAGATCGTTATATCCGGAACTTTATCCAAAACATAATGACATGGATGACACTTGGTTTGTTGATCCAGCTTATGAAAATCCACAAGAAAGTAATTTCGTACCGTTATGGCAAAGAAGGGCAAATTCACTTTCAGATGTAAAAATGAATAGTGATGATCATCAACGAACGAAATTTTTGGAGATTATAAGATTGTTGAAGGAAGAAGGTGTAGAGAATATAACTGTAATTGATGTAAGGCAAAAATGTGATTTTACTGATTGGATGATTATAGGTGAAGGAAAAACTATGAGACATTTAGGTGGAGCAGCTGATGGACTTTATAAAATGGTAAGTATAATACGTGTTTGAAATTCTAAATTTTAACATTTACATTAAAGTTTTTTTATTTTATCAGTTGAAAAATGAAATACAAATCCAAAATTCAAATTCAGCAGATTCTTTATTACAAAGTTATCCAATTATTGAAGGACGTGATTCAGAAGATTGGATATTAATAGATACAGGATTAATTTTTGTACATCTTTTTACTTCTGAAGCAAGAAAATACCATAATTTAGAGGATTTATGGGAAAAAATTCCTTCATATTCTTCTAAAGATGAACTTAAAAGTATTACCAATGAAATAGTTAAAGAATTTAAAGAATTTAATCCTAAATTTGCTAAAAATCCTCCTTTACCATCTGAATTATAACAATAAAATCAATTTTATTTATTTATTTTTGAAAGTTAATTCAAATGTTTTATTTAATTATAAGTGGAAATCAAATGTATCATCATTTCTTATTTGATGTGATATACTACAAGTTAAATCTTCTATTCAAAGATATGATTGATAAATATTTTTGTTTACCCATCATAATACTTCTAAATTTTTAGTTCAACATAATATCCTATAAACTGCTAACTGGGAATCACAAAGTATTCAGCTTTCCATAGTTTGGTATTTGATATTTCTGGTTCTATAAAGCTATGTTTAAACCAAATACTAGAAAGTGCAGGTTTATACCACTTGACATATGTTAGGAGGTGAGTTTTTATTCCTTCTGAAAATTTAAAAGTATGTTTAAAATAATATTGGACTTTACCTGAATAAGTATTAACTGAATCATCATTGGCTGCTTTCCATTTTGCAAATATATTTGCATTTTTTTCATGGTGATCAGAAATCATAGATCCAAATATTTTGGTAATCTTACATGCTGATTCATATGTAAATCCATAAATTCTAACACATCTTCTTTTTTTTTTTCATATAATATTGCATACCATTCACAGAGAAATTTTTGCAACTTCAAGGCATAATGATATTGATATATGATGTGTTAAGCATCTGATCAGGTAATGGTTCAATACCATATATTTTGAAATGCATAGATGTATTATATCTTATAAATAAAAAATTTTGTAGTTTTTTTCTTTTTGCTGTAATTGCTAAACTTCTTACAGTTTTTTTGGTACAAAAAGATGGAGAGATTTATCTAAAAGGCCAAAAGTTAATTTATATAATAAGTGATAATCCACCAAAGTGTATTTAAGAACAATTTTCATTAATTCAGATTGTATTTATCAGTTACTATTAGGATATGATCCTAAATAACAGGAATTTTTTTTTAATAAAGGTATTAAAGACAATTGAAAGATATTAAAGTAAATTTACCTATTTATTCATTAAGTTTTTTAAATAAGAAAAGCTAAAAACTATATATAAAACTATAATTATAATAGCAATCAAAAATATAAAGTGCGAGATGTATATTATTTGTTATAAATTTTGGTCTATATGTATGTTTTATGAAATAGTTCATATTTTTTAATCTTTCTTAAACTTTCTTCAAATCATCATCTGTAATAAATTTTGCTATTAAAAAATTAACATACTTAAGCAAAATGTTCTAAAATCTTCTATCATTATCATCTAATATATCCTATAATATAGGTATAAAATAAATTATAATAAAGGTTTTCTATTGATTAGCAGTTAAATTGTAAAACCTATTATTTCTGATTGCAATCTTTAGAGAAATTCTACCAATGTCAGAAGTTAACTTAATATTATTCATATTACACGAAGTTGTTTCATAGTTAATTTTTTTGGTTTACAAAAATGGATTTGATTATTCATTTTGTAATACTAAGGAAAAAACAATGCATAGGATTTACTATAGCAAATTATATAGGATCCATATATGGTAGGTAAAGTATTTCAGTTCATTTTACATTATGTACTTTAAAATATACTTCTCTGGAGGTCTTTGAGTTACATTGCAACTATTTATAAATATATTACCTATATAATAAAAGATCTGCAGACTTTGTTACCCATTTATCATAGTCTTGTATTCTTCTGTAATGAGTTTTTTTATATTTTTCACTATAAGTGGTAGTATCAGATGATCTAACAATTAACATAATTTTTATTTCTAAATATTAGAAAATTGGTGGATTTTTGGTACTTTTCATCCTTTTCAAAATTCTAACAACTTATTTACAATAGGAGTTAGATAATGATTAATGTATTTCAACTCTGCTTCTTTTGATCCTGATAAGAAATCCAATATATAATATTTTTAGATTTATTTCTTTCTGACTTTAGAAGATTGCAAATAGACATATAAAAGCGCTAGTACTATATTACATATAGAAGAATAGTTGAAATTAATCAAAATTAAGGAGAAGACTTAAATGGATTGTGACAGTTTTTGTTGTAAAAAAGGTATTACTATTAAATGGAAAATTTTTTCATACCTTATCATTATAAATATTTGAATAGATATTTACTTTTCTTTAAGCCCCTGATAATTTTAACATGTTCTCAAAATCAGATCATTGATATAAAATGCTCAATTGCTGATGAATGTTTGGCTTAAAATAAAAGTATATAAGGTACTGCAATTGTTGCATCTTTATTTTTTTTTGAGAATGAAAAACAGATTATTGCATTAGTAATTACGATTTAATATTAGATTATTTAGATATCTTTTATATATACAATTTATTATGGTAACTTTTTCTTCTTCCTTATATGCAATAATATCTTTAACATTATGCAATTTATAGTAATTAGTACATACAACTAATTGCATTTTAGTTGAAAAATGATTAATCATATTTTTGCCATATATAATAAAGTAGAAAAATTTTTATATTGCAATTTATCAAGATGCATAAGAATTATATGAAACAATTTTATTAAAGATTTAAATATTATATCAGGTAATCTAAATCTTTGTTAAAATTTAAATAGCCATATTATAATCTCAATATTAATAGAATCACTTAAGCTTTTCATCACAAATACTTTTTCATTATCAATCTCAGAAAACGTGAAAAAATCTTCTATATCATCATTTTCCTCTCTCTCATCCAATCATCATTCTCTTTCTCATCCATATTATCACATCATCATTCTCTTCCTCTTTATTTATATTATCTACATAATAATTTTTATTAAAATAATTAATTTCATCATTATTTTTATCAATTGTAGGTATTAAAATACAAAGATATAAAGGTTTTGATGAAAATAATGTTAGGTTTTCTTCAATATGTTGGAAAGAATGACCAGAACAGAAAGAATCCTGATCTGGACTAGATGTACTAAAATAACTATGTTCAATATTATTTTACGTTTATAGATGTATTATTAACAGATGATGTATTTTTCTTTTTATCATAATGGCATTTTTCTGATTTTTTTTAGAATTTTTAAATCTTGATTTTTACAAACTATCATCATATATATATTTTCCTTAAGTGCAAGAATCAATTTTTGTATCTTTGCAATGAACACAATTGCAAATATACAAATACTTGTTTATACCTATGGTTATCATTTGGTTTGCTATGTTTATTGTAAAAATTTTTATAAAAATAATATCTATGAAAATGTAAATATATTTTTAAAAAAGATTGAAAAGGGAACAGATATGCTTATATAGGATGATCTAGATGATAAAATTATTGAAGTTGAAAAAGAAGGGATAGAGAGGATAGAATGTGAATAAACAGATATATCTGCTGCATTAGTAGTAGCAATTAATGATATAAATTAATGGTAATAGTGAATAATATAAATAAATTAGAAATACAATAAATTTTTTTTTTCATTAAATAATAATAATAATAAATATATTGCTTTATTTTAATTAACCTTTATACAATACATGGCCTGATAATTTCTTGGCTAAAAATGTAATTTATAATATGTAAATAATTATGTAATTTATAAATAATTGTGTGATGTAAATAATTAAATGTTTTTGCATATATCTTGATTTTTGACACTAGTAATCAGATTTTGCCAATTTTGGTATTATTCAAATCATCTCACCATGACAAATCGAATGGTAGCAAGATTATGTCTCTATAATAGATATTAATAGAGATACGATTCAAAAACTAAAAATTTTTAATATCAAAGACTGATCTAGTGATCAGATTTTAATGATTTTGGTATCATTTGAATCGTCTCATCAAGATGAATTAAATGGTAGCAAGATCATGTTTTTACAATCAATATTGATGAAGATATAATTTAAAAATCACTTAAAAATATTTAATATTAGAGACTGATCTAGTGATTAGATTTCAATGATTTTGGTATCATTCGAATCATCTTATCAAGGTGAATTGAATGGTGGTAAGAGTATATTTTTATGATCAATATTGATAGAGTAACAATTCAAAACTAAAATATATTTAAACATAAATTGATTAAATTCTTAATTCTAGCCAGATTTACATAATTATTTATGCATAACATAATTATTTATGTATTTACGTATTTTTTAAAAATCCTGGTAATGAATTACGTATTTATACAAAAATGTAGAATTACTAGGCCATATATACTTTATACAAATAGTTACATATATATTAACATTAATATAAATTAGATGTAAAATAATAGGTCAAATTCATGTTTAAAATAACTTTTACAAGAATAAAGTTTATTAGAGATTTGCTTTCTATTAAGTTAAAATAGTATTGAAGAAATGTTCTTATGAAATTTTATGGCAAATGAACACATCCTTCATGTAATGTAATATGATCATAATAAACCATATATATATACTATTTTATACACTATATAAATAGTTTGTATAATAGTAGTCATTATAAGGGACTTTTATTATGATTATATAACCAATTTCTTAATAATAAAAAAAGCATAAAAAATAAGTATTTTTAACATAGAACCTGATATTTAAGTATTAATATTTTTAATATAAAATCCAGCTCTTAAATGAAATAGAAGTGAAAAAAAAAATAGGGGTAGTTAGATTAAAGAATAGGATGGTAATTAAATTATAAAATAATAATAGAATCATATTACTATAAAATTATAAATATTAGAAAAAGCCTAAAAAATAGCCAGAGAATAAAATAGATAATTATTAAAAGAAAGCAGATAGGTTATAGAGTGTTAGCCAGATTATAAATATTAAGTTATAAAGTGATAATTAGATTATGTAATTAGATTATTATAGAATGGTAAACAGATTTAATTATAGATAATATTCAGATTATAAAATAATTCTATAATTTATTAATCTAACTCTTTAATATAATTATATTAATAAAGAGTAGTATACCTCTATTTTTTTTTTATATTTTCTGATGGTTATTTCATTTTTATTGTATTTAAAGAAATTAAATAGTTTAGAAAATAGTTATATATTTTAAAATCTGGAAATACTTCATATAATTAAATATTAATTCCAATTAAAATAAAAATCTATTAATGAATCAATGATATTAGTAATTATAAGTAAAAAAAAGGGTTGATCACCCTGTATTAGTGGTAAATCCCTGATATCTCTCTAATAGTCTGATTATGGTGAGGTCGCAGGTTTAATTTCTGCTAATCACAGAATATTAACAAATTTTACTGTGGACACTACTACCAATAGTGTGAAGGTACAGGGATTAGTTGAAGTTGGATTGCATCATGATGAATTAATATGCATTGCACTATGCATATTTCAACTAAGGGTCATGGTGTCCTTCACAATGTTCCCTATGAGGCTATTGGGAAGTTCATAGTCTTGTCTTTGAGGTCACTTCTATACCTTGATAGTAAGGTCCTATCCAGGTAGTCACTCAATGATACTGTTTGGGGTTTAAAGTGGCTAGATAGTCCTTATAAATGATAAAGTTCTGGGTGCAATGACTTAATGGTAGTTTACCTTCTAATAGGTTTAGACCATTTAGAATGTTCATGAACTGACAGGTTTATAAGGTTCTGAGGTTGAGTTCGATTCTCAGGTGAATTTAACGTACTGGTTGGTGATTCTTGGAAAGCTGAGGTAGGCTTCTTATATATAGGGGAGATCCTGTACCCTCAGCATAAGCTTACTGTCTTGGTAGTCACTAATAGGTAGGGACCGCATCATGGTGAATTAGTATGTACAGTTTAGCTGTATATTTTAACGAAGGGTCATGATGTCCTCCTATAATACCACTAAGAGATTCACAACTGTACCAGACTTGGAGGGGCAGTTGCGGCTTGTAATGGGCTTGAGTGAGATCATATAGGACATCTTAGTATTGCAGTATCTCTAGGATATATAAACTGGTATAGAAGGGTATCTAGATATCTGCTTCCATTACACCTGACCTCTGATGTGTCTGTACAGGCGACTGGCTTAGGCTGGTATCAGCTACACTAATACTTAAGAAAAGGGTATAAAACAAGAGTATTTACTTAGTGTGGTATGATAGGGGATACTGAGTATGCAACTTTCATGGGCCTTGAGCACCAAGGGGAGATTAGAATTAGTATTACAGATACAGTTAGTGTCAGGTAGGGGGTTAATTATAACCGTTATAGTACTCTGCCTCATCACTCTGTCTAGCTAATAGCCAATACATCGGGTGAAACACAGAAAAAAAAAAATTATAAAAAAAATTTCTTTATAAAATCTAAGATTTAAAACCAAACTTTAAAAATCAAAATCATTAAAAAGTTTATAATTTAATTGAATATAAAAATAAATTTGTTATGTCATTTTATTTTAATAATATTAATTTTATTATTAATTTAATATTTATAAATTGGCTTAAACAAATTATATTAATTTATTATTTTTCTTTTATATTGCAAATATTGCAAAATTAAAACAATTTGAAAAATTTAAAAATATATGCTGTAATATACTAAAACGTATACTACCCTATAAAAAGTACCCTTATTAAAATATATTTAAAATATACTTAATATTTTTCATGCTTAAAATATATTAAAAATATACTAAAATGGTAAAAATTAAATATAATTTAAGTATAATTTCAATATACTTAAAATATACTAAAAAAATAAATTAACTTAAATTATAATTAATATATGTTTAAATTAGGATTTTATAATTTTTTGCATCTCACACACTTTTTTGTCACCTGCGTTACACCCCCTCCTTTTTCCATTTTTTATATGTATTCCAGGAACTTAAAAATTTTTTAGTTGTGAAAATTCTATTTTTCACACCCTATGTTAAATGACACATGTTTAATTTTGCCTGGCATTACATAATTTTGCCCAGGATTCCCAGAGTGCGATGTATCGCAGATGCAAAAAAAAATAAACCCTTTAAATTATATTTAATTTTTACCTATTTCAGTATATTTTAAGTATATTTTACAA
>JADRCO010001765.1:0-17069 GCA_021464525.1 Rhizophagus sp. LPA8_4_AMF | reverse complement strand
AATGCTTATTACTAGATGTTGAGCAGATGATGTTTATTGTCAATAAATATTGCATATACATTAAAAAGAATGAATATTGTAATATACATGATTTGCATAAATGTACATATAATGTACATTTTTCCCGTGACTTCCTGATGAAGAAACAAAATGCAAGAAGTAAAATGTAAAAAAAAAGAAAGAAAACGTACCTTAAATACCATGCAAAGGAGTGAAAGGATCTAAAGGAAAAAAGATTATCTAAAAAAATAAACAAATATAAGAAATGATTGGCAGCCAATAAAATTTAATAGGGTGTACATGTACAAATTTAATGAGGTGATATCACTGGGTAAATTATATAGAATTATTAGATTAAATCACTTTAGGTGAAAAATTGTTAAATCATACTGAGTGTAAATTAGTTATATTCTAAATAAAATAATATATTAGCTGATTAATATTAATCATAATATGAAATTAGACCAATAACTGGATTTATAAACATGCTATTTTTTTTATTATATTATTTACACCTCTTCTTTACAGCACATGATATATCCTATTAGAGTTAATGTTAATTAGTTAGAAAAAAGAAAGATTAAGATATTTAATATAATTAAATATACTACTACCTATCATTCTACAAAACCCCATATGTGCACTGTTGGTAGATGTTATTTCTGCATAGATAGAAATGCAAAACTGCATTCCATCTTAGAGGAACCTTTTCATGGTCTAAGAAACTTGATATCCAAGAACCTTACAATATATTATTTATTTTATTTATTAATTTAAAACTTTAATTAATTATATATTTAATAATATAATAAGAAGAGTTAGAAATGTATGATTTCTCTAGCAGATCCAGGTGTGCATACATTCATGACTAGTATTAGCTATAGATGGCTCCAAAATTGATTTTTCATAAAAATAATTTTGGCAAACAATTTTGGCATTATAATATTTTTTAATATTTTTTATATTAATAATTATAAAATAATTAAATAATTTAAGTTAAGGAATTCAAAAAAGACATCAACAAAATTTTGGCTATTAAATAAATAAATTTCAGAAACTAAAAAAACAATTTTGCCATTTTGGATTTTAGCTTCTAGCAGTCTTTTAGCCAAAATTAAAAAAAGCAATTTTGGAGCCATCTATAATATTAGCACATAACAAGGTCATGTGGCTTCAAAATATGATTTTTATCATATAAGTATATGATATATAACTGATATAAGTCATTTTATTATTTAGTTATATTAAAAGCACATGACTTTTATTTATAATTCTGGCCGGTATTAATAAATAATAAAGTCTATTTTAAAAATTTATCACATCTATAATAACTATAATTCTAGCCAAATTTATAATGTTGTCCACATAAGTGTTGCCAAATGACAAATGACATGACAAATCATGCAAGTCATATAGGTCATATGATGGGTCTAGCCCAAAATCCCGACTGTATCAAAATCCCGACACTCTAATGCTGGTCAATCGATCACGTGACCACGCATAATTCTGCATAGCTCGGGAAAATTTTGGGATTTAGACCCTGTCAGGATTTTGAATGGAACCCCATATGATGTCATGTGGCAACACTGTTCATGACAGGTTATGATCCAAGTGGAATGGCTGTTGAATGGGGTAAAAATGACATTGGCCGAATTTACAGGTTACGTCACGCACATGGAAAAAGAAATAAGCGAAAACGTAAATTTGTTTATTTATTGTAGATTGCATCATGTTATGTTACGAATTCACAGGTGTCTTGTGAATGATTGTCATTATAAGCTGGTTAAATGGCTTTGTGAGAACTATCGTATTATATTACTACCTGAATTCCGCACTCAAGAAATGATCCGATGTGGGCAACGACAAATTGGATCCAAGACTGCTCGAGCCATGTGTACATGGTCACATTTTCACTTTCGACAGCATTTGATCCATAAAGCACGTGAATATCCATGGTGTCAAGTTGTAATTTGTACAGAAGAATACACAAGCAAAACTTGCGGATTCTCTGGATATATTCATAAAAAACTAAGCGGATTTAAAGAATTTTGCTGTCCCAATACAAAACAAAACTTGATAGGGATATAAATGGTGCTCGTAATATTCTCTTACGATATCTCACAAAACAGGAAAAAGAGTCAGCTTAGGCTGACGTGGGAACCTATTCCCTTACAGGACTTGTTATTACCTAATTTAAACTTTGCTTAAAATGTGGGTTTTGTTAGTAATAATAGGTTTTAATGTAGGCGCTACGTACTGTATAAACAAATTACGCAAAAATTTGAAAACGGATAATTGAAATTTGAAACCAATCAGAAAATTTATTAATTCATTGGGTGGTAAATAATATCTTTGAATGATTTATTATAATACGACTCGGTTTACGATTCAGTCTTGATAGCGTTAATCTGATATTTTCCGGATTTCTTTTTTTAGAGAAAAAAAATGAATTATGTATTTAAAAGAATAAAATAATTATCATAAAGAACTTACCAAAAATGATAGACAACACCATAACCATTTGCCCTTTAAAATTGTACTTTGCGAGTTTCCAAGTATAGAACGGATTAAAGGTTTTGTTAGCCTTTGATGATAATGACCAGTTGATCGAAGAATATCCTAATAATAAATTTTCGTTTAGATTGTATATATTATTCATGAATAAAAATACAGTATACGGAATCTATTATGATACTACTTCTGAAACAGAGCCAACTGCTTCGGCAAGAATTTCACCAGTATTATCTTGCAAATGCCATATTATTATACTCTTTGAGTCATTCTTTATGTTCCATCCGGCGATTGAGACATGAGTGATAAAATGATCCACATATAATGCACTGTTGGACAATTTAATAATATTCTTTAATGGGATATGTAAATGTCTTCTTAAGGTATTAGTAGCTAGCCATCCCGTCGCCAAGCTAACTATTTATTAATTTATTTATTAATTAGAATTAACGTTAAAAAATGTAAATTATTTTAAAATGTATATTTACCATTATATATCAATGTGCCATATGAAACATCTCCAACAACTTCGGTTAAACCATTCATGTCTTTAAAGGTTCTTAGACCTTCTAGTACTATATACTGTCCTATGTAATATTGTGATGTAATACGTCCAATACTTCCCCAAAGTGTTACATTAGTACTCCCTAGTATAAAAAATGTATTAATAAATTTATAGTTTAAATTTCGAATTTAATTTGTTGTTCTTACCGGTTTTGTCGCTAATTTTTATCACGTACATATCGATTGAACACCCATTATATTCTTGTTTACACTTAAACAATAAATTCTGAATTAATAACTCGCTAAGAAAGTTTATAAATAAGAGAATACTCACATTCTCCGAGATGCTATCTATTCTTCCAAAAAGCGTGACGTTTATACCTTGTAATGGCATATTATTAATGTAAAAACGATCCGCATGAAATTTGTAGTCTACTAAATACTAAAAATTTTGAATATATTTAACGAAACGCTTTATAAAAATAATTTCAAAATTGTTTGAATAAATATTTACCGATTTATCTTGAAAGTTTAATTTGCTTTTAGGATCATTCTTAAACTTTTTGACGTTCGGATCCTGCATAATTTTACTTTTAATAATTATATAATTATAATAATTTATCCTTGTTTAGCTTTACAAAACTAACCTTAATAAGTTCGCTCAATGGCAAACAAAACAACGTAGTGCAATCTGTATACATGAAGACGAGGTCTCCGGAGCTTCTTTCTTCAATATATGGCATATGTATCCCTAAAAAATCTCCCTAATAATTAAATTTAAGTAAATAACGCATCAAAATAAAAGGCATAATAGAATTCGAAACCTTCTTACCATTTTAAGTAAATCAATCATATTCATCTGCAAATCAAACAAAATAAGAGTAGCCGTCATAGAGCTTGACATATCACGAAGATTGATACGTATTTGCTTGTAAAATCCCGGATAATTTGCCGGTTCTTCATTCTCGATATGCACAACCTAAATAAAGATATGTTTATTAGTATCTATTACATGTTGCTTTGTACAAAAAGAAACTTACCCTTGTCCAAAAGTTATATACTCTCCCTTTATAAAAATCGGTTATTGAGAATTCTGATATAGAACTAGGAAATTCTCTTTTTATAAAACTTTCATCTGCTGAAGTAAGTACGATAATTAGATTCTCGGTTTGAAGAATTAATCGAGAATTTCTTCTTGACAATCCAGAACGATTGAATCTCACTCGACGATTATCTTTCTGTAAAGAGATAATGATAAGTTTTATTGAACAAACATTTAACTTTGAGAAGCAAATATCTTACTTCTTTAAACAAGTGCTCATATTTGATAAATCTTTGATCAAGTATCATATCGACCGTTTTAGACTTAGCATAACCGTCAATCAAAGTAATATAACGTATGTAAATAATTAAGGTTAAATATGGTTAATGTAAATCCTTGTGGTTAAATCATAACTAAAAAGGATATAAATTGTGTCTAGTTTTTGACTTCTTCTGGATTTTACAACTATTAGTTCATAGCTCCTTACTTCAGTATTATTAGGAAAACATAATGAGTCCATTAAACAAAAGTCTGGAAATAAAAAATCAAATTAACCCAATGATTAAGAAAATCAAATATTCGACCTAGATATTACAGACGTACTTTTAGCTATACCAATTCTTTCATCGGCACTTTCAGCTTTCCACTATAAAATAAATAGTATAGTTAATTTAAAAACACGTGACTGGATTTAATGGTACATACTTTTGTTTCTAATTCGCTCAAGGAAAGTAGTTCATTTTGTCCTTGTGGACAATAAACATAAATTTCTGCCATTCTAGCACTTAGCCAGCCCCTTTATAATAAAATGTAATAACTTATTATTTCAGAAAACTAACTCAATAGTGAGACAACGAGCATAACTTACCAAGACAACGGATCAGTTTCGGGATCCTCAATAGCGCTTTCTTCCATATCTCCCATTTTTGCTCTCGGAATGATATTTTCTTTATTGTCTTCCTGTAAGCTCGGATTTGCTTGTCTTTTTTTATACAGTTCAAGTACATTGTTGCTTATCATACGGCGATAATCGTCGACCAACTGTTCAAACAACATTTATGAAAAGTCCTCGAAATAAACCTAAAAGACTTAATTATAATACTTTGTAAAGAAATTTAAAAAATATTCGAACGAAATAATTGGTTGATCGAAAAATTAACGCGTGGGGTTAATTGACGCGTCAGTCGCGTCATAAGCCTCCGAACTCCGAAGCTCACGTTACTTTACATCTCTTATGTCAGGCCATGACGCGTCCGGAATTAAGGAATTTACAAAGAAATTACGCAACGCGCGATGTATATTAATAAAGAAATTTAATTTGATAAAAGAATAAAGAGCAAGATGACGGACATTGGTTTAGAAAACTCGGAGATTAATAATTGGCAATATTAATTAATAATTTGATTTCAACTTTCAATTGCTTAAATGTTAAAATACTGCTTTTATTAAAATTTTGTAAGTCTAAAAGTCTTACATTAAAATTATAAACCATTAAAATAATAAAATTCTTTTTTTTCCATATTATGAATAAAGATATTATTAATAAATTATATAAGAATTTTTTTTGTAGAAAATTTATTGGAATAATATATAAGAGGGGAGTACCAGAAAAATAATAAATGAAGTGCCGTGACACTTATATATAATAAGTTTAAAGAGATTCGTGGGATTTATTAGACCCACGTTTACATAAAGGGTATAATAAATAACGAAATTATGACAAATAAAATATAGAAAAAGTATATATTCTAAACTACCAGCGTTAATATTTAACTAACTCTTTTGAAGTAATGGATTTGATAAAGTGTAGTGAAGTAAAATTTTTTTTTTCGTTGCCTTCAAAAAGAATCAAACCACCCATTTTATATTAAAAATTAAACCAACACTAAAACAAATGATTCTATAAAAAAAAAAAAAAAGAGAACCGAAGAACCTCTAATAACTTCAAGCTTTGTTAAACGAAAAACCTTTCTTCTTTGCTTTTTCAGGAGTAATTGGTCTACCCGACTCCAATCGTCTTTTCTTTTCTTCTAATTCTAATCGCTGTTTCTCCAGAGCATCCTTCATTTCTTTATGGCGAGCGTATAACTCTTCTTCAGATTGTTTCAATTTAGCCTCCTTCTCCTGGACTTTCTGTTGGAATACCTGTTTCATTTCAGATTCCATTTTTTGTAATTTGGCTTCATGGAGCTGACGTTCTTCTTCCATCTTGGCGAGTGGGTTTACTTCCTTGAAAACAGTTTGGTCTTGCTGTACCCCCATAGTAACAAGCTTCTCGGAACGATAGTTCTCGTATAGCACATCGTTGGTATGTTCTTTGAGCTCTTCCATATGAGTTCTATATTTTAAGTATTTTTAAGTATTAATTAATTGATAGTCCGAGATAAATAAAATGTAAATAAGAATAATGAAAACAATGATAATAATGAAATACTGACCGAATAAGCATTTGTCGAAGTTTGACAAAATCGTTATGCTCTTCATTATCTACTTCAATTACACCCCATGGGTATTTACGACCACGAACGCGACGTCCATCAGGAAGTTCAACTTCTTTGTCGCTCCCAACAATTGCAAATGGAATTTTGCTCTTTTTAGAAAATGGAATATTTTTATAGTAAATAAATTTATAATACTATCTCTGATATGTATAGAATAATAAAACAAGTCAACATACTATTATTTCCCTGTTCTCTGCTACTGTTTCTTCATCATCATATTCATATTGTGGAGCTTGATATATTTGAATTTTGTGATAAGCAATATCATCTAGAATACGTTGTTTAAATTGTTTAATTTCATCTTCGGTCAATGTATCTGATTTGGCAATTACAGGAATGAGGTTGACTTTGGTATGAAGTCGTCGCATAAATTCAACATCTAAGGGCTTAAGTCTTTGTTTCAAAATGAAGATAAGACGTGAGTTTACAGGTTCTTTAATGGTATACCACAATTTCTTTTAAATTATAACATACGAATGGCCAGTAGGAGCAATGAAGTAAATGCAAGCATGAACGCGATTATCAACCATCTTACGACGATTTACGCGATTTTCTTGCTCAAGATATGCATCAAAGCGAGTTTCAATATTTTCGAGAATTGGTTTCCAGCTAATAATTCGGAAATAAATGTGAGATAGGATAAAATATTTATGCAAACAAGATACAAAATTTTTTTACCTTTCCTCGTTGTTAACAAAATCACCAAAACCTGGAGTATCAACAACCGTAAGCCTTAGTTTAACGCCATTTTCTTCAATGTCTGTTATAGTTATTATATAAAATATTAACATATCATATATGAAATTTACCAAAATCAAAATCGGGAACATACCTGCACTGAGAGATTGGATTTCCACAGTCTTTGGTGTCTCATCTGATGGTTCAGCTTCACCTTTGTTTGGATAGAGAGTGGTACCGAATAAAGTATTGACGAGGGTTGATTTACCTAGACCAGATTCGCCTAAAAAAAATTAATTGCGACTTCAATTAGACAAGTTTTAATTTAAATAGAATAATTAAATATATAATACTTGCCAACTATCATCACTGTAAAGTGAAATCCTTTCTTCACAGATTTCCTATGTACCTGGTTGGGAAGGTTAGCAAAACCGACATATCCTTGAAGTTTCTTTCGGATAACGCTATTAATTGCCGACTAAATATAATATAAAATGGATTAGAATTAAATAATTCGAATTAAAGTTATGAAATGAATGTTAAATAAAAAATATTTTTTTTCATGGTCTGTTTCTTAATTTTTCTATTACGCTTTTATATTTTTATGAAACAAGTATGTTGCTTTAACAATTACTTACTTTCAGGCCTGAGCTCGGGCCACTTCCGGATGTATCTGTTGATTTAAAAAAAAAAGATATAATGTGATATCAATTTATAATTTCATTTTTTCGATTCCCTTATTTATTTACATAACTATTATGATTAAAGTGACTACTATTTAGTATTTACAGTTAATATTTAGCAATCAGTTAAAGTTATATAAAATCCTAGATAATTTGATTTTAATTTCCAATAATTAAATAAATGACCTCTCAGATGATGTCCAAGATTTCAAAGATGCGAAATAAATTTATATAAATACAAATAAAACACTACTCGATAAAAACGTTACAATTGCTTAACGGGTTTCATTTTATAAATAATACAAAAAAATAAAATAAAATTACGTTATTAAGACACGTACCAGACATTATTATTAAGTATAGTACAAATGGGTTATGGTTAGGTATTAAAACGGTTAGGAGAAAGAAGGAAGCGTGGAAATATTAGATTAAATAAATCTATTGAAGGAATGTCTGGAGTTGGCGAAAAGACACACAACAACAATGCAAACAGCACAGGTAGTTTTTCTGCCAAAGGCTAAAAAGGTTGAAAGAATTTATTTTTGAGGGTGCGAACAGTTTGAGTTCAAGGTATCCTTTCGAACATGGTTGGGTTATCTTGCTGCATATTGTACAAAATAACCAAAAAAAGAAAATTTGTGCACCCTCGTTTTATATAAAATCTACTTTTTAGAGAATTATAAAACCAATCAATCCACTTGGTGTTTGCTTGCTTTCCAAGTTAATATAAAATGATCAAAATTGTGTGTTATTTAGCATCGTACAAGGTGGGTTTGAATTCAGATAAGTAAAATACCATTAATAGTATTAAAAAAAAATTTGTAAATATTGCAGTTGTGATTGTTTAAAATTCGTTAGACCAATTACTGCATTTAATTGCTATTTTCGAATCAGAGTCTATTTCGTTATAAATTAATCAACGTGATAAGCAAAGCATTATTGTGCACAACATACTTGCATGTTATGATGATCATAACCTGCATTATATAATTTTTGGACGCTTTTGTGTTGCATTCCCGGAATTCCCGAATTTCACCAGGATTCTATTAAATATCTGTCTATAAATATTTCATATTATAAACACAGAATTAAACTAATTATTTAGAGAATGATTTTATATTTTTCTTCTCTAGGTACTCTATTAATTACTGCTCTTCCATCATGAGATAAAGAGCAAAATACCCAAGGGTCATGGGCACTCCATGCAACCGAATATACACTATCTTCATGCTGATCATAAGTTCTCACTAAACCATCTGTTGGCTTACTGTTCAATTGAAAAAAAAAAAACACTTGAGAAATACTCGAGTCAAAGAGTGATTAATTAATAATATATGTACCTTATTATTTCTTTATATTCATCTTCGGATTTGTTATCATCATAATCATTATATTGAAATGTGGCTGAAGAAATAGAGACGATGCTTTGGAGATTGACTTGATAATCTGAACCTGAACTTAAAAAAAGTTGATCATAAAATCTATTATATTCTACAGCCCATATCCTATATATTTGATGAATTTATATTCAGACAAAATCATAATAAAACCATGTTTAGAATGACCAGATTTTAAATACCAATGCGTATGATCTGATATTTCTTTAATGCTTTCGGTAGTGTTCCTGAGATCCCAAAACCTTACTTTACAATCATCACCAGCCGAAGCAATTTGATTTGGTTTGTTTGGATTAAAGTCCAGCGCGCGGACCATTACTGAATGTGCCCCATTTATATTAAATGTCTGGCTAAATAGATAATATATCGGTAATTAATTTTTATTTGTAATGACTAAATAAAAAAAAAATAAACACCTTTGTGATTTGATATCCCAGCCAGATATGGAAACATCCTTTCCAACTGCAATTTCTGGTTGATGTGGATTCCATGTTCCAGTTGTCAAAGTTCCGGAAGTTGAAGGGAATTCAAATGTATTTAACAACTATCACGACAATATATATTCAAAACTACAAATGTTATATATCCATTACTATAATGCTTTTAACATCTTTGTATATATACCTTAGACGATGCAAACTGATCACCAAATGACCATACATTCAAGGCGTAATCATGAATGGACACAAATCCCGTAAGGGCTTTTTTTGGATCCCAGAGAACTCTAATCATTTAAGTTTAGTTTAAAATATAAGTTTATAGTAAAATATAAATAATTAAATACTTTTTTATTGTCGCATCGCCATCAACCTCGAAAATATTTTCTAAGGGTAAACTTGCAACTGGCGTGTGACTCCGTAGATTTGTTTCCGAATCTTCAGGTATTGCTTTGCCCATTCTCCATAAGCTGGCTTTAGAAGTTACTTCAAAAAGAAGTAAGTATAAAATTTAATTTTAACTATAGAATGAGGTTTAAGCTAAAAACGTTTCTTCATACATTTATTATAACACGTGAAGAAAAGATCGCTTTGCATAGGACACGCAGCAATGTCCAAAACTTCTTCCGAATGCTGAAACACGTTACTGGTTATTTCAAACTCCTCCTCATGAAACTCAAGTAGGTGAATCTAACTATCGTAACAATAACCAATTAGTTATTCCTAAATTTTATAAAAAAATGTAAATATCTAGATTATCGTAAAAGAACCTCGTTTTCACGTCGTAAGCTTTGAGAACCAACTAAAAATTTATTATGATCTGCATCTGCAACAACTGCTGTCAAACATCTCGCCTGTTATTTAATTGAAAACTAAGTAACTTAGGTTAAACAATAGAATCAATAACGTTCTAATAAAATTACTTGGTGTCTTAAACCATAAACGCAGGTTCTTCCTTCGTTGTCTACCATGTTGGTTTTTTTTTAAAGTCTATCTGATCGTCGCCATCTTATTTAAGTGTTACGATAGTACTAATATAGTTAAAGCAATCGCCAAAATTTCATGTGATTTCCAATACTAGTTCACCCTTTTTTTTCGAAGTTTATTGTCTAGAGTTTAGCCAAACATGACTGAAGTTGACGTTGAACAGATCTATAAAGCCTATGAAGAAATTAATAATGCCAGCGATAACACGCCAGAGGTAATGTGCGATCCATTCTAATAAGTGTAATTTACTTAACCTACTTAAGTTATTATTTACGTAAATTAGATTAAACGCTCATACGAGATCTTGATTGCTGGCGCGCATGGCTCAAGTAATTGTAAAAGACTTGCTGCCCAATTTATTCCTCGTTTCTTTGGCAAGTTTCCAGAGTACTATGAGACCGCTTTGGACGCATTATTTGATCTTTGTGAGGATACTGACATAAATGTACGTTCAATTTTGAGCTAAATAATATTTTCGTTTCCGTTTTTATTAAATTTGATCCATTGACAGGTGCGTTTGACGGTTATCAAATATATGCCAAACGTCGTCAAAGAATTCGATAAGTTCGCTGTTAGAATTGCCGATGCATTAGTACAATTATTAGAAAATGGTAATCAAAATTTATTGTATATGGACCATGGATCGAACTATATCCAAGATTTCTCATATAAGAGATATTTTAATAGAAACTGTACAGGAAATTGCTGCAGTTAAGAAAGCTCTTGAACAAGTTCTCCGTTTAGATCCAGAAACAATACCTGCAATTTTTAACCAATCATTAAAGGGGTCACCTGAAGTTCGTCAGCGAACGATTAATTTCCTATCCAATGATTTGAATAGGATTAAAATGGAATTAACGCAACGAAATAACGATTGGGAATCAAAATTTTCCGATGAAGTGAAAAAAGTATGTATTTACTGATCAATTATAAACTATATATAGCAATTTATTAAAAGTATTTATTTAATTTAGGCTCTTCACGATGCTAATGCTACGGATTATGAAATGTTTATCAAGATGTTATTGTCATTGAAGATGTATGAGAAAAAAGAAAATTTAAAAGCATTATCGGAATCTATGGTTGATGCGATTGCTAAGGAAAATGAACAGCTCGATGTAAAAGTTATTTCCGAACTTATAAGAACATACTTTTTCTTTACATTACCTTATATTTATTCTTGTTTAATCTAGCCTTCCAATGAGAATTCTTTTCAAAAATTTGTGCTGTGCGGAAAAACTTTAATTCAATTTTTCGAGGTAGCATTGTGATTACGTTATATATATGTTCGTTTGATAATGAAATTGATTGAATTTTACTTACATAATTGGACAGAAAGGTATATCTACCACACCGATACTTGCTTTCTTGGTAAAAAAAATGTTGCCGCAAAACATATATTGCAATTTACAAGCAAAACAACAAAAAACCGTTTTACGATATCTGGTTGAGTTTATTATCCGAAGTCCAAATGAAACCACTTTAAAAGAAGCTGCGCCATTAATAAAAGACATATTTGTGGTATTATTTCATTATATTCTTTATATTTCAGTTAAACAACGTTTACGTCGTATAACTATGTTTAATTGATAAACTTTTTCCTTTAGAAAGAAGTTTCGGAGCCTCCTTCGGATAATAATGATGATGATCCGAAATTAGATCTAAATAAGGTGGAAAACATTGTTTATGCGATTTATACTATTGCGTCTAAGGTTCCGGCTATTACTGAAGGTCAAGAAATGAATTCTCGGTTCGTTATAACTATTTATGCTCTTATACAAGTCGCCATATAAATTATTCCTAAAATAATTTTGTCCGTAAATTAGGTTACGTCACCTATACACATTTGCCATGAAATGTCAAACGCGTGTAAAATTAGGTTTAAAAGATTTACAAAAGACCCAAAATAAAGATCAACAAACAATAGAGGTAATATATATAAATTATTATAATGCTTTTTTATTTCATATATTTAATATTCGTATCATTTTATTAGAAAATTAAAAAGGCAGAGAATGTTCAAACTGTGACTCAAAATATTTTTACAATGACAAAGGTAATATTCGATTATAACTCTTCATGTTAAAAAATTATTAATCATTTCTTATATTGGAATTGGAATTAAATTAGGAATTAATGAAGCCTGCAGTGGCACGACATTTTACAAAAGTTGTCATTTCCTGGCGTACATCACCACAGACGACAACATCATCTCCAACATCGACGTCATCAACAACGGGTGTTAAACGCCCAAATACTGAGGGTTCACCATCAAATCCAAATAAAAAACAAAAATCGGCACAAACAAATACTACTTCACAAGCCTCCCAAATTCGCCAAAAGATTACAGCACCTAAAGTTACAAAAAGCGTTCGTACTGGTCAAGCCAATAAGAGAACCGGTGGAAGTGGTGGTAACAGGAATAATGGTGTACGATTAGCAAAAATTGCACGAAATAAGAACAATGAAAAAAACCTATATGTACCACCACCAAGAAGAGGTACGTAAGGTAATATTTATATTGTCTGATTCCTTTTATTTCTTAGCTCATTATCTTTGTGCGTTGCCACCTGTGTTGTCATCATCCTTTGTTGTATGCCTTACTATTTCGTTATTCTTGTAGCAATATAGTATCATGCTAAATTTTTATCAAATAATACAGCAAAATAATTAGAGCTAACAGACCTTTATATTCTATGGGTGTAATATATATAATATTTTAATTAATATATTAGAATTAATAAACCTATTTTTTTTAAAAAAAAATTAAATTGATCTGTTAAGCTTTTAACGTATATGGTATTATATAATATTTAATTAATATATTAGAATTAATAAAACCTATTTTTTTAAAAAAAATTAAATTGATCTGTTAAGCTTTTAACGTATATGGTATTATAAAATTAAGTAGCTCCAACTGGATAACATTCGTTCAAAATATGAATTAAACTTCTTAATCGATAGCGTGATAAACCTTGTTTTCACCGGTAGGATTTTTGTGATCAGTAGGATTAGGTGTAGCCTCATAAAGGGTTATAACATGATCCTTCTTGATCTATGTGGTCAAACTTTGTAATTAGACATTCTATAAAGGTAGGTTATTTTGGTCTGTTTCTTTTGATTATTGGTTTATTATGTCTATTTAAGTGAGAAAGAAAATAACTCCGAAATAATTATTGTGCTCACCTCAGTCCATTCTCCTTTAAGTCCAATATAATAAATTCTAGTTACTTCATCTCCGAAATTTTCAGGAAAGTAAAGTGTCAAATTTCTTACATTATACATCTTTGTTATTCTAAATAGGATAAAACAGAATTAAACTGATGCAAATACTTAAGAAAAATAAAAATAAAGTTGAAATTAAAGTTACCTCGTTTGATATTCCACGACATCCGGTGATTGTACTAATTCCCATTCCTGAGTTGCAGTATATCCTTCTACTGTATCAAAGTCCACATCATCTCGATTAATATAACTAAATAGTATTCGATTTAATCAGATATGAATAAAATAATTTAATGATCTTGCAGATCCTGAGCGAGACTTACGCTTTTAACGTTGATGGACAACTATCACCTGGTCCTGCTTTAATCGAAATTGATTTTAATTTAATACTACCAGTAAAGCTACATGATAATAAAGAATTGAATACATGTTCAATAAAGGTATATTTTGCTTATAGTATAGATAATAGTATTGCTTACGGAATAAAAATAATTAATTGTTCATCAATATCACTTTCCACATGCTAAATTTATTAAGTCGTTATTAATATATTCCACATAAGTATGATAACCAAAGAAAGTAGTTAGTTACCTTAGTTGTGTCCTCTCTTTCATTCCAGGGTTTTATAACATTTTTGCCTGAATTAGGTTCACGCTCATTTAAGCAACGAACATTATCACGATCAATACGTGAATAAAGTGATTCTTCAGCTCCACGTTCTGGCTCGTCGTGATCATGATCGTGATCATGGTGACCATGTCCATGGCCACCCTGAGAATGATCGTGTTCGTCTCTGCAATGACTCATTTTTTGATAAACCGCTTATCACTAATATTTTTTTATAATTTATTGTTTCTTGATCTATATCAAAATCAAAAGTCAAAACTCCCCGTTGTACACGTTGTACAGTAGTTCTTATATATGGCAACTACCAAGTAAATTATCGGTAATTTTACTATATTATTGGTAAGTTTATAGATTACCAATTACGTGTAGCTGATTTCAAAAAGGTAGCAAATTTTAAACTCGGAAATATTCGGTAAAGCTTGATATAAAATAAAAATTATACGTATAATTTTTATCTTATCTTATTTTGAGCTTTACCGAATATTTTTAACTAAACGGGGGCCAACTCAAATGATCGCCAGAACTGTCGCGGCGTCGCCATATGTAAATTACTATGTGTTACTAGTAAAATGTAACTACAGTCAGAACTCGATATAACGAACCCTCCGTTCAGGTGATTTTGGGTCGTTATATCAAATATTCGATAAATCAAATATTTTGTTATACCGATTTATATATTAAAAATATAAAAGATCGGTATATCCAAAAATAAACATTATAAATTATGCTTATAATATAAATACGCCCGAAAATAAGGCTCATAACCTCATAGACATCATGATTGTCACGTGATCTGCTGCGCTAAATAGTGCTGGCCGAGACTAAGTTTAATTCTGGCCGGAATTAGGATGTATCGGTTTATCGCGAATAAATAAATATAACTGGTTTATAATTAAACTTCGTTATATGTAATATCGCGAAATTTATAATAAAATCGGTATATAGTGATAAAATTAATTATAAACGGTTTTGGTTTATCACTGTTTTCAAATTAGTGGGACCCCCTGCATATTACCCCCTAAGAAAATCGATTTTCAAAAATTTGCGAAAACCCAGAATATTCCTGAATAACTATGTAGGAAAGGATCAATTATTAGCGACTTCCAGAGGAAATCTCAGGAAATTTTCAGTTATATAGTTTGCTTATAAAAAAGTGTTAATGTTACACAAAGTTTTATCCCTCACTTATAAGCAAACTACTTGAATAACTGAGAATTTCCTGAGATTTCCTCCAGAAATCACTAGCAATCGGACCTTTCCTATAAAGTTATTCAGGAAAATTCTGGGTTTTCCACATTTATGAAAACTGATTTCCTTAGGGAGTGACATGCAAGGGGTCCCACTAATTTGAAAACAGCAATAAGAAAAAAGTTCGTTATGGGCCAAAATTGGTTTATCCTGAATCATTATATAGACTATGACTGTATACCCCATATTTTAAAGTGAAAGATCTCAAGTTTATCATTACGTATTTTTTTTATTAGTTTCTTTTTCTGTATTTTCAAAAACAGAATCGGTTATTTGAAATACCTCAAAACTGTATAAAAAATTATCACACTTGAAAATAATACACAATAAAAGAAGAAAAAAACTATTTTTAAATGTTCTAAGCAAAGATATTTTATAACTTTATATTGGTATCTCAAAAAATATATATATAATTCTTTCTAATATAAAAGTAACAAAAACATATAAAATTAAGAACGAAGCAACCAGTAGTTCAATTTTGATAAAAAAAATTTTGCCTATATAGAACTAGCATATACAACCTTTTTTTGAGATCGGCTGCTTCTCTATCTATACGGTAAAAGTATTGGACTTGATTTTTCTAGTGGTATAAACTTGACCCCCCTATATTAAAATAAATATATGCAGGTCAAGTTAACATGTTGTATAGGCCTATAGGGTCAAGAACGATACATTTGCATATATGTACGTCAAAAAATTAATGATTTAATACGAAAACTCTGGTTATTATTGATCAGTTTGTGTAATATTAAGTTGACCCCCATTTATTTATCTAACGGGATGTACGATAAGATTTGATATATATGTATATAATAAGATAATTATTTTTTTGTTTTATTTATTTTTGCTCTATTTACTCTGTACGTGTTTGGGGTTTGTCATAAATTTCGTCTTGAAAGGCATACTTCTTTTTATTATAGTTTATTTTACTTTTATTTTTTATCTTTATTTAATTATTTTACTTTACAGTTGAGGTATTTTTTTAAGAGTATTGCTAAAGCTCATCAGTGGTGATTATCACCAGAATTTTTTTTTAAAAAAAAATCTTTCATTTACTGCTTTTTTAATTTAAAATTTTTACAAAAACATTTTATTTAAAGTAATTTTATGAGTATTACTAAAGCTTACTGGTAGGCAGAAATTTATTTTTTAAGTGATTATCATGCAAACAATAATTTACTGTATTACTTAAAAATTTTTCACATTTAAGTCTTATAGCGCAAATGATC
>JADRCO010001764.1:0-17075 GCA_021464525.1 Rhizophagus sp. LPA8_4_AMF | reverse complement strand
CAAAACAGCATATTTAAGTTAAACTTAACTATGTCGATTCTATGTTGATTGAAAACTATAAGTTTCTGTAAAGTATATTATAAGTATATTTTTTATGTATTTAAAATATACTTAAAATATATTATGATATATATTATAAGTATAATTTAAGTATATTTTAAGTATTTGGGTAAAAATTAAGATAATTTTAAATACATTTTAAGTATATTATAAGTATTTCGCAATTTTTAAATTAAATATATTTTAAATATGTTTTAAATATATTTTAAAAAATTTTTAATTATATTTTAAATATAAATACTTTTTATAGGGAAATATAAATTCATATAATTATAATTATATAATTTCCTATTTTCACTTGCTTTCTTTAATAATTTTTTGGTTCATACTTGCAATTACAACAAATTTTCTTTTTCATTTTGAATAATTTTTTATACTCAATCAAAACTTTTCAAAATCCTTTAACTCGCTTAACTCCAAATCTCTACCATTTAATTTAGCTGATTTGAAAGCTAAAGTGTATTTTGCTTGATCAATTTCTTCTCCTATCATAATTTCAATATATTTTTAAATTTGAGTAACAAGTTTCTTGAAAGTTAAAGTGTCAAAAGTAAGCTACTTTTCAGGTATTAATTGCTTTTCATCTACTTTTTTTACAATAAGAGTGAATGAAATTTCATCATATTGATCAATACTTTCATTTTCACTAGAAATAGAATACATACCTTAAGAATTGACAAATTTATCAACATCAACAATAATAGGAGAAATTATAAATTCATTATTAGAATTAGTGGGTTTTTCTTTAGTAATAATTTTAGTTTTATTGGAAATTCTTTAAAACTGACTATTATATATAAAATAAAAAGTAAAAATAAATCTTTTTTTAAAATTACTATTATATAAATAAAGTGTGTTTCATTCTTGAATAAAGGTTTTTTACAAAAAAGCATATTTAGCTCAAAATTTTGTAAAAATAAGTGTGAAACTACTTTAGTTCAGTTGCTTGATTTAGGTTTTATTGTCTTATTATACTTATATATACACTTCAGTATTTAAGTCACAGCTATAGTACATACATTTGCGATAACTATAACATGTACCAATTTCGTATTTAACCATACTAAAGAAACTAAAAAAAAAATAAAACATGATAAAAAAACTAACAAATATATTGTAAAAATTTATCATGAGCTTTATTTTGTATTTGATAACACAAAAATAATAATTAATAATCACAAATGATAATTATATCATACAATACAATCAATGGATCTACAGAATTTTGAAAACTGCAATAATTTATTTAATAGCTATTAAAAAAAAATTTCAAATTTTTGTTATACAATGTTATAATTCTAACTAATATTATAAATTTAGCCTAAATTACACTATCATATGTAATTATATAAGGTAAACATGGGGTTCAAAACCAAAGCCTCTTAAAATTCTTTAAGTTTCAGTATATATTAAAACTTAATTTTGGAGCATGTATTTATTTCTTGAAATCCAAAATCTGAAACTTACACTAAACCTAAAACTAGTTTCGATTATACTAAAACTTCATTTTATGATTACATTTATAAAACTGATAGATCAAAATTATCTTTCCTGTTTTATTACATGAGAAAGTTTTCAAATTTATCTTATTCTAATTGCCTGTTCAGTTACCCTATTTATTAAATCATCTGATTTATCCTTAACATTAAATATTAAATCCAAATTAAGTACATTTAAGATTCCAAAATCATTTTAAAATAAAACTTTACTTTTAATCATTATTAGTAAATAGATTTAATAATAATTTCAGATTTCAGGAGAAGTTTCAGAATAATCTAAGTTAGTTTCAGGATTTAGGATTAGTTTCAGGATTCAGAAACATTTTAGGATTTCAGAAGAGGTTTTGTTTAGAGCTCCAAAACGAGTCAAGTAGTTGGTCGAGTCAAGTCAAGTTAAGTTGAATCAAAAATTACAATCAAATCGAGTTGAATCGAATTGAGTTAATAATTTAATAAAATTGAGTCGAGTCAAGTTAAGTAAAATTAATTATAATTCTGGCCAAAATTATGGAATTTCCTTTTTTGAAAATTATATTACACAAAATTTGAGACGAAAAATCTTTGAAATTTACAAAAATGGAATTTTGTGAAATAGTTATCACCAAAAAAGGAAATAATCAGTATAGCCGATAAAAATCACGTGATTTAACTCGATTTGACTTGATTTGCCAACTCGAGTTGATTCAAGTTGAATTTATATTTTTTATAATTTTAACTCGACTAAATTTGATTTAATTTAATATGAGTTGAGTTGAGTTTACATATAATTCGACTCAACTCAACTCATTCAGAATATTAGTTTTGTTTTATATATTCTGAAATCTGAAACTTTCAGAAATTCTTATAAAAGTTTCAGATCCTATATTTAGTATAAGGGGTATTTTACTTGTATTTATTATATCATTAAAACTAAAAATTGGTGTAATTATACTTATAATTAATAAAGTAAGGTATTTATTATATAAAAAATTTGGGATCAAATAAAATATGCTTAAAGAAAAGGGGTGCTTATATAGAAGATACTTATAAAAAGGGTTGACTATATAGAACAAATTTTATTAAAGCTGAATATTCTTTTTTTTAACTAGTAATCCTTAAATTAAATCTTTTTTATAAAAAATTTTTAATAAAATTTTAGTAATATAATAAAAAAATAATTTACTAACTAATAAAACTCTATACAAGCTAATTTAAATTAAATTGAAATATGGCTTAAATTCAACTTAAAAAATTAAAAAAATCAAATCTGCAATATACTAAACTATAGTAAATAAAATATCATTAATGCTATTTTTTTCTTTTTTTAAGTAAAACTTAAATTCAGTACAGTTTAAACTAAGATTTATTATAGCCTGACTTAGTTTAAAAAATTTGAGCCAATATTAATGTTATTATAATATTAATATATTTACCAAATAACATAAAAATATGTATAAAAATATGGGTATATTACTATTTTTAAAAATACTATTATTTGCTAAAAATTTAATTGGGTTTCTTTTAAAACATAAGTGATACTATTAGGTGTATTAATGACTGTATTGGTGATATATAGTAGTTATGGACTGTAATGACCTTGAGTGAGACTATATACTTAATATACCTTTACAGAAGGTAATGCTAGATGGTTAAATATCCTGATAAAACTGGATGGATCCATAATGGCATATTAGAGATCATTCAAAATGAAATGGATGTCTCTTAGGATTTTACTACACTAAAAAAACTTGTGGGTATAACCTACCACCACTGTTGCAGATCATAGGGGTCTCATATTAAAAATGTACTGGTCTTTAACCTCTATACATGGTAGCTGGTGTAAAACATAGTAGTTCTAGTTGTAATCAGTATTTTTAACTCTGACTAAAATTTATATTGTAATTTTTGGCCAGAATTAAGTGGTGATGATCACTACTAGCGAAATTTAGCAATACCCTTTAAATTACTGAAAATTTTTATTTTTAATATAAATATATAGCAAAAATCATTAATATATTAGTATACTAATTTATGAATTTTTATATTTATTGAATTTGTTGTAATTGTAAGTTATTATATAACAGATAAGGGTTTATATTTTTAATATTTTATTAATAATTATGAATAAGTATTAGAGAAAATATTTCAAACAAATTTAATTGTTAGATGTTTTTTCTTTTAAACATAATTCAACTTTCTTTAATCTCTTAATTAAAGAGGTAGCATTATAAGGAAACAAATTTTTATCCATTAATGATTGAATTGATTGAATCAAATAATTAAAGACTCTTAGTACTCGTTCAGCACAATTCTCCAATTCTGAATTTTTTTTGCCAAATTTTTTACATATAATAAAAAATCGAGAAATATCTTGTTCGAGATACTTACAATATTTTAAAAGAAATTCCAAAAAATTTGTTTCATTTGAAATTATAAAATCCAATAATATCGAATGATTAAATCCAGTTGAAATTAAAAGTTTTAAGAAAAAATCATGCGAAGTAAAATGGTTTAAAATAAGATTCATTTGTAATGAGACACTCTCCATTACCGATCTACAAAATAATCAAAATTTAGATATTTACTAAATAACCCAAAATATATAAATTAATAAAATTTACTTTACGGTTCTTTTTTGAGATTCTCCATTAAAATTGATTAATTTCTTTTTAAATTCTATAAATGTAAGTTCTAACCGTACAAAGTTCAACATAAAAGAAGTTAGATCACTATCATTATTAGTATACCAGTTGAATAAATATTCAACCGAATTTTCGTTTTGCAATAGTTCTAATAAACAAAGGATAAAATTATTAAATAATTAATTAAATTTAATTTATAATGTTAAACTTACCATGAAGTTTTATATCAGCTGAAATGTTTATGTCAATCATATTTATATTATTTTCCATGAATAATTTCATAATATTAGTATAAACTTCCATATAAATGTCAATTAACTTCTTCGTGCATTCAATATTGATAGAAACAACCTTAATGTTATCTTTTTTATCTTTTGGCTTGTCGAAAAATTCAGTGTAATCATTATCAAGCGTAGGGCAGCCATCAAGCTTTTGAACATCAAAAGCAGCCAAAATTTGCCTAGTATAATCTCTCATACTAGTCAGAATTGTAAATATCTTTTAATAGAAAAAAAAGAATAAGACCATGTAATTTCATTTATATTATATTTTAACATCTAAAAGTAATTGTTTTCTTACCATATCAATGCTACTTGTAGATTTCACTGTATGATATAGAATGTTCAAGACTTTTCTTATAGCAGGTAAATATCCACAGCACAATAAGACACATATTGATTCAATCTTTGAATCTACTTTTTCTAAAAAACTCTGAAAGATATGCACTAAATAAGAATCTAATGCAACCTCTATTTCATAAATTTCAAGTTTTTTAATATCCAGTATGACAGTGAGAATCGGAACGATGACCAAGTTATTACTCGTATCAGCAATATTTGTGATCTGTTCCATTTTAAACTGTTCATTAAGTACGTTTAACAATCGACAACCCGCATGTTGTGATAAAATATTTTCAGTATTTTCATCAATTACTTCAGATAGGCAATGTCGAAAATCCTTCAGTATGCAATGAAATATTTCCAGTACTGATTCAATAGTAGCAGAGGAAGAAATGTCTTTCAGCTTAACATTGTATAAATCGCATATTTTTTTTAATAATTGTCTCTGAGTCTCTTCTATATTGATATTTTCTACTATTGGCTATTTTTTGGATAAAAACAAATTGTAATTAAAAGTAAATAATTGAATAACACTTTTTATTCATTTAAATTATTACATACCTTCTCGTTGGATATTAATAATAACCATAGCGTCAAAAGTTTTTTTGTCAAATATACAATAAAATTATCATTATGAATGAGATATTGTGCCTAAATTAATTAACAATTAGTAAATAATAATAAATCACGATAACTTTCCACACGTTGTAGTATTATATAATAGTTATTACACCAGAATGAGTTGATTTTTCGAAAGAAGTTTGCAAAATTTTATTGCACATTCGTTATTAGCAATGCGAAAATCTTGCTGATAACAACTCCTCAGTGCATTTGCTATAATTGATAATCTTTTTAAAATTAGTTGTTGATATTTGAATTTCTCGGAAATGTTATTTGTACTAAATCTACTTGGGAGCTGAAAGTCCTATTATGAATAAACAATAGATAAGTGCTAACGCGACGCGGAAAAACAACAAACAAATTTTTTATTTTTACATTTAAGAAATCCTTTAAAATTTCTACATGATATTCAGATAGTTCATTGAACTTTTCGGTCGTAGTCATAGTGGTCATTTGATTTCGGTGTTATCTGCGGGCATCCTTAACCCGGGTATAGATTATTATCATACTCAACTACCCTCAACCGCTATTATTAGAGGCGGACCCGGGCAAAATCCGCAGCTGCCCACATATATCATTTTTTTAAACTTATTACACACATAAATAAAAAACAAAGTTTTTTATAAATTTTTATATGTACACAACTATTATTTATTTGTATTTTATTACAGTCAACCCCCTCTATAGTTACAGATCTCAGGACTGGCCAAAAGAAGTATGCTTATTATAAGGTTTTGCTATATAATCACACATATATAAACTTTTAGCATTGGTGTGATTATATGAAAAATTACAAAACTGTATTGCTTTATTTAGAATTATATTAATGATTTATTAAAAAAAATGTGAAGTTGTATAAACAGATCAATTAACAAAAATTTAAAAGATGATTAACAATTTATTATTAACAAAAAATTATTTATTGCATATTAATATGTGATTACTTAAGATTGCTTACCAAAATTAAGTAGTTTAAGCCAAGGCTGAAACTTTTTATAGCCAAAGTTTAGGCAATTAAAAGTAAATTTGCCAAAATTATATAATGCAAAATTTGGCCAAAATTATAATTAAACTTTATTATATTCTGGCCAAAAATAATAACTAATATCAAAATTTCCATTTTTGGATTTTATATAACTATTTATGTAATACATTTCTCTGATTTTACTGGAAATCAAAATTTCCTTTTTTTGGAATTTGTGTGATGCCACGTGATATAATGTTATAATTTGGCTGAATTTTAATTTTGGCCAAATCAGAGATAAGTTTTGACTTTAATTTCAAAATTGATTTGATTGGCCAAAACCTTTCAGAATTTTCTTTTTAGTTTTGACAGGCAATCTTATGATTACTAATTATATTAGCCGCTAACTTTCAAAAAACATATTAAATATACATTATTTTTTTAAATTAAATTCTTGAACTTTGGATACTTTTAGATACTTTAAAAAATATGTAAATTATTAATATCAAATTCAGAATCAGTTTGCTATTAAAAATCTAACTACTGCTATAATATCAAGAAGTAAGAGTACTAATTAAGTATAAGAAATAATGATGTAGATGAATAAATAATTAACTAAAAAATTGGAATGATTTAATGAGACACAGTAAGTCATATGACTTGTATAATTTAAAGTAATACAAAAAATAGGAGAAGGTTATGTGATATAATAGTACAGTAAAGGTCACATGATTAAGGATAGTGCTGCAAATAAACAATTGCAGAATAATTGCAATTTGTGATATTGCAGAATATTGCGAATTTTGAAGTTTAAATATTTACAAATTTGCAATCCGCAATTATCTGCAATTTTGCAAATATTTCACAATTCCACAAATGATTTAAAATATCACAATTCAATTGTGGTACTTTACAAAATTGCGAAATATTTGCAGAATTGCAGAATATTTGTGGAATTGCAAATTTGCCGATTATAATTCAGCACAGATTATCAGTCGAATTGCATAATACAAATTATCTAATGCTCTCTTTTCTTTTTTATTGAAGTTCTGGACAAAAATTATGACTGAACTTTTTAAAATAGAGTTATGAAGGTAAGGAGAAATTGGACAGGAAGTTATTTTTTTTAATAAATTTATTTTATTCGATTTGTAAAGTTGCCAGGTAAAAAGCATAGTCAGACTTTTGAAATTGAGGTAAGAGGAGAACTGGGAAGGAATTTTATTATTTATTTTTTTATTTTTTTTTATTTTTGTAGTATTGCCGAATGAAAAGCACAGCTGGACTTCTGAAATTAAGAAAAGGGAAGACCGAAAAGAGTTTTTGTTATTTTTTTTAATAACTATTTTATTTTTTTGTTTTTGTAAAGTTGCCGAATGAAAAGCATGACTGGAATTCTGAAATTGAGGTAATGAAAAACCGGGAAGGGTTTTCATCATTTTTTTTAATAATTTTTAAACTAATTTATTTTTTTCATTTTTGTAGAGTTGCCAAATGAAAAGCATGACTGGAGTTCTAAAATTGAGGTAATGGAGGACCGGAAAAGATTTTTGTTACTTTTTTTAATAATTTTTAAATTAATTTATTTTTTTCATTTTTGTAGAGTTGCCAGATAAAAAGCACAACCAGAGTTCTGAAATTGAGGTAATGGAGGACCAGAAAGGGTTTTTGTTACTTTTTTTTAATAATTTTTATTTTTTTTTATTTTTTAGAGTTGTTAGACGAAAGCATGACTGGACTTTTGGAATTGAAGTAAGGAAAAACCAGAAAATTTTTGTTATTCTTTTTGATAAATTTAATTAATTTATTTTTTTCTTTTCGCAGAGTTTCAATAATAAAGACACGACCAGTATTTTAAAATTGAGATAAGGAAGAACTGAAAGAAAAGATTTTTATTAGTTATTTTCTTTAAAAAGAAATATTGCTAACATTTCTACTTTTCTTTTTATAGGGTTGCTAGATAAAAATACATAGCGGAGAGACTTATTTTAAAAAATGGACAAAATTATTCAGAATTTTTCTAAGAAACGGCACAGTTATGCAATTTAGAAAAAATATCGGTCTATGCTTAAGACGAATGATAAACAAACAAACAAATAAATAAATAAATTTATTAAAATAATTTAAAAAACTTTTTTATTATTTATCATTATAAAACGTTTAAAAAATAATTTATTACTTAAAAATATCAGCCAATCAGAATTGCAGAATTGCGGACTACTAACCGCAATTTGACTCCAAAATCCGCAATATTGCGGATTTGAAAAATCATTTGAGGGCTCATCCTTACACATGATAAATGATCAATCGACAGGTAAGATGCAGTACAAGTAATATGTAATATAAAACTATAAAGAAAGCTTTGAAGAGACTTTAAAAAATAAGTTATAAACTTATAATGATATAATTATTTATAGAAGTGCTTATAGAAATAATGTAATGATAAAGAAATAAAAGGTTGTAGAAGGATTTAAAAAGTAAAAGAAATATCATTTAAAATAATTATAAATAGATAGAGAGAATTAGTAGAAATTAGATAGTTAGATAGTAATTAGATATTGAATTGTAATATATTAAATAAATAAATAAATAATAAACTTTATCAATATATATAAAATAAGCTCTTCTTAGATTATATTAAGCTTTATTTATATTAAAAGCATAATTAATTGTAAGAGTAAACCTGTCTGAACATAAGAGTTCTGTAAATCATGAAAGTAGCTCATTATTAATTAATTAAACCAAGTGTATAACTAAGCAACTAGAAGGATAAAGATGTTTATCTTTGGTATGTGAATCATTATTCATGCTAAATGGTAGTAGCAGGTATGATATCACTTCTTTTATTGATACTGAAGGTATTTTTTTATCTAAATTATTATCATTCTCACTTTCTTCTTTTATATTAGGTTGATAATTTGTTCTTTAATAAAATATTCTTCAGTTGGAATTTTATGATCAAGTATCTAAAAGTAATTTTAATTATTATCAGTTTCTGGAAAATTATCAAGAACATCTTTAATTTTAGTAGCATCAAAATCTGATTCAAAATCTTGCAAATTAAAATTTACATTATCATCAGATAGAAGTATACTGGTCTTAATCCAACAGTTTTGGATTGTCTTTTGAGTAATATTATTTCATCTTTTGGCAATAAGATTGCCAAAAAATGAAATAATATTACTTAATTATATTCAATAGTTTCCTTAAAATTTAACTTTGTTTATAATACTCTTTTTTATATTTAGATTTGAAGCTATAGATTACAAATGAAGAAATAGTCCTTAGGCTTAACTCTTGAACTTCTTAAAAAACTTGGATTTGAAATCAACATCCATGTGCAAATCAGCCACTTTTGATAGAGTTATAGCTCAAAAACATTTAATAATTATTAATTTCAGATGATTAAATCATAATAAAATTTATTAGATTCTTCTCATCAAGTTGAATCAAATGGTGGTAAAATCATCTCTCTATAATCAATATTGATATAGTTATAACTCAATGAAGTAATTATATGAATGGATTTGTTAATAATTAAAATATTGTAAAGAAATACATCTTTATTTTAAATTTTATTAATGGGATATTGTTGAAGTAAATCTTTTAATGATATATAAATTTGCTTTCTTGAATAATTTACACTTTCTTGGTGATAAAATTGGATGTGATCCATATTTGAAAATAAAGGTTTCAACAAGAGTTTAACTTCTAATTGTTGAAGAAATTCTTCATAAATGAATTTGTTTTTGTTAGAAAGAAAAACAAATTCCCGTTGAAATCCTTTATTTTTATGATTATATGCCAACATGATAATAAATATGTCCAATTTTTTTTCATCTTTAAAATATTTAAATGAATCAATTAGTTTATCAATATTATCATCTTCACGTTGAATCCAATCCTCTAAAGACCAATTAACACTACTTATACCAATATTAAAATTATTTAAATTCCACTCCTTATAATCTTTACGCAGCAGATCAATATTTGACAAATGAGAAATATTGAATTTAGCAGATTGAATTGCATTGAAGTAATTACTTGTATAGAAATTTTTATCAGGCTTAGGTATGTTTAATATATCTAATAAAAATTGAACTGCCTCTTTATCTTTGTTTGATGTTCTTTCTTTTGACACGTCTAATAATATAGTGTCCACTAAAATTGGAGCTAATAACAGTTTAGCTAATCTAGAATCATCTCGAGAAATTTTTTTCTTCCAAACGTCTTTAAAATGTAATACAACTAGCGAAGTAGCAGAACCGACAAATTCAATTTGACGATACTTTATGTTGAGATATAATCCTTCGTCTTGATGATGATCCAAGATTGTGTCTATTTTATCATTAAATTTCTCACTCCAAGGAGAAATTAATTTATTATGGTCCACTAGAATCAGGTTTACATCATAATTGAAAGATAATTTGCCTAAGTGAGGTAATACGTCATCTAAGAAAAGTAGTTGAGATATGTCAGATTCAGTAAACTCACATTCGCTAAAAACGTAAGAACATTCTGGGCGTAAAGAGAAATCTGATTTTGGAATTTGAATGATTGGATAATATATAGGAAAGGATGAAATAGACGACGAGTTCAACTCATCAGGAGCAATTAATTGTTGACTAAGACATGCATATGCTATCGACGATATAATCGAATCCAAATCTGTACATATATGAAGATAATCGGAATGAAATTTTTAATTCAAAAAAACAAAATTAATTTATTCATGGAAATTTGACTAACCAGCAGATTCATTTCCAAGCACAAAATAAAGTTTCTTCCGTTGTTGAGTGGCTATGACTTCATTAATTAAATTATTAATTAATAAAGAAAAATTTTTAACAAATTCAAACATTCTTTGCTCAAAAACTTGATCGAGCCAATCAATAATTAAGTACTACAGTGCACGTGAACGCAAAAATTTTAAATCTGGAAGATAAATAAATGTTGATTAAACTTCTAAGAAATATATTAAAGGTTAATCGCGTGAGTTCTTCGAATAACTGACATTCTGCCAAAATTCTGCATAAATTATGTATGTAAAAACATATCTGGACCAAAGTTAAAATGAACAGTAACACATGACAGTACGTATACACTAGTTGTTAACATTGAATTTTATCTTGCTCCTAGAAAAAACACGATCAAAATTTCTGTAAATACCAGATTAATTAAGGCCATGTCACAAAGTAAGTTGTATATGATTAATTTCTTTATTATTTGATTCCTTATGTTAAATAATTTTGTATATTTAAAATTCTAATAACTTTCAAAATGTAAACTACCATTTTAAAAGATCCACCTCCATTACCACCCCGTCCTAATAATATGGATACAAGCGAATATATGGAATTTTCAGCACTTGGAAAGACGCCTCCTGCTTGGCTTCATGATTTGATACGTTATAATCCTGGAGAAGATAACCACCAACACGAGTTTTATTTATCTACAGAATTTGATAACGACTTTGAAACTGTATTTTTGTGTCAAGAATGTCACTATTGGTTTTTTTTAACAACTACTCCGAATGCGATAATGGAACAATCAAATTGCGGGTTTGAAAATACTTTACATCACCTTCATACAACAACTACGACAAGAACATCTATATCGGCTAAATGTTGTGTGTGTAATCTTACTATGAATATCGAAATTAAAGAACCTTTTATCGACTTGAGGTTACTTAATGATTTGGGTAAATTAAGGAAACATTCGTACGTGAATGCTATAAAACATGCTGAATTTGAATATAAAACAAATTTAATCGATACCATTGACAGTATGATAAGAATACTTAGTAATATAATTGATGAGGATTTACAAACTCTAGAATTCAACTGTAAAAATTTTGAGATGGATAAAGTGAGGTTGGTACATCTCTTTATCCTCTATATGTTTGATAGAGATTTAGTAATTATGGCTTTCTGACAAACAGTTTTACTCTAGCCAGGCTTTATTTGAAAAGCTTGGGTTCAAATTAATAGACGACAGTCTCAATCCACCCGCTTTTCCTTTGTCTGATGATGAGAAGCGGAACGTTAAATTAACAAAGGAAGAGTTATTAATGATATCTTATAAGTTGAGTGAGTGACTTGTTATTTATCATGAGATATTTATTAATCATTGAAATATATATATATATATACTGTATGTATAATATATATTAGTAATGTGAGTGTAGTATTGATCCATTTTGTTCTATAGATAAGTATTCGTATTCGTATTCGAAATACTCTGCAAAAAAACCGTATGAAAAGTTGAACAATGTCCTTGGAACGTCATGTAAATAACATTGGATTTTTTTTGAAAATATTATAAATAATTCCTTTAGCGCCATTTCTTTAATTAAGAAAATTTTTATATATGGATATGCTAAAGATAAAGCTCTTTTCGCCGATTGTTCGAATTTTGACCCAGAATCTGGACCCTATCCATTACACTCTAGCTGTTTTATCTTAGGATGTGTTCCTGATATGGATGATCAAACTTTGATTTGGGCGTATAATTTAGGAGTGCAAGAGGTTCCAGAAAAAGCTCCAGAATATTTACAGGCTATATATGAAATGTCAAAAGAAAGGAAAAGCGAAGCTCTAGAAGAGCTAGTTGCCGTAGAAAAATCTAAAGGTAAATAATTTGCTCTATTGTAATATTATTCGGATTGTGTTCTTAATAATTTATCATTTTATGAATTGTTTATAGGTAGATTTCATGAAGAAGATATCAAAGAAGCTTATAAATGTTTAAACGTTGGAGATGTTGATGGTTCCACTGTTTCCGACGAATTTCTAATCGATACTTATAGCGTATTAGTAATTACTTATTTCTTATATTCATTTGTACTATTTTCTCTTTTTTTATTTTACTTTGAAATTAATATAACATCTCTCTAGAATACTGATCATCCTTCTTCAAGAGCAAAATACCGAGAGGCTTTGAATATTATTGGAAAAGCTAGAAATAGTACAAAAATATTACGTTCTGTGAATGAAGGGCCAGTAAACGGTGGGAGTATTCATATTATTATATAAACTTGCTTTGGAAATTATTATCAATAATATTTATGAATAAATTTTATTTTAGAAATGCCTGATTATCTTTTGGAAATGTAAGTGATGTTTTTCGATTTTGATTTTAAACACACAAATAGCGATTAAATCATGTGATATGTTATTAGGCCAGTAGGGTTAGACAACATTGGGAATACATGTTATCTCAACTCTTTGTTACAGGTTTTTATTGATTTAGATCTATTATTCGTAGTTGTACAGATATACTAGATATATTTATATTATTTATTTTTTTTGATTTTAGTATTATTTTACAATACGACAATTACGTACAGCTGTTTTAGCCACTGATTCATCGGGTTCTAATGGCTATGAATTAGACTGGCAATCTATAACTATTGGTCATAGAAAGGTGTCAAAATCCGAGGTTGAAAGAGCAAAGCAATGTACGTTATAATTTCATTTGTTTTAAATATACTATATTATATTTTAATATTTTGATTATTTATATCTTTTTTTTTTCTTTTTCATTTTTTTGATTAATTATAGTTGTTAATCTTTTGCGAGGACTATTTGTAAATTTAATACATACAACACAGAGATCTATCTCTCCAGATATAGATTTAGCATATTTGGCTCTTGTCAATGCAAAAAATGATGATGATGAATGCAAAGATACGTCAAAATCTCTTATGGATGACAATAAGATGGCTATTGATGATTCAAGTCCAGGTCCGTCATCATCCAAGACCGTAGATAATGGTAATTCAGATATTTATACAGTATCTGAAGAAGTAACTGTAGAAATAGAAGGCACGGCACTTTCAGTAGACGATAGAATTGTCCCCGAACATCTTTATAATGAATCAAATACATCGCATTCTTTAAAGGGAAAGGAAAAAGAAAATACTGGGCCAGAATTGACATCTGATTTTTATAATACCTCCAAAGAAGATAAACTTAGAGCGGCCTCAGAAATGCTGCTTGGGAGACAGCAAGATGTTACCGGTATTTAAGTTATTAGTCCATATAATTTGTTTGGTAAGCTATTAGACTAAGAATCTTTCTGATGAATGTTTGTAGAATGTATGGACAATGTGATGTTTCAACTCGAAGCTGCATTGAAATCGCTTCCCATGACTGATGAAAATGGGGATGAACAAAATATTATCAAGAGGTAATGATTTTACTTTATATTCTTTGTTATATAGAATTTTACATTCTCAATTTAATTTTCAATCTTATTAGTTTATTTTATGGCCAAACGAGACAAATTCTCCACAAAAAACAAAATAGTGGTGAACTATTGACAAAAGAAGAATCATTCAACCACCTGATATCCTTTTTTAATTAAATAATTGAACATATTTTTCTTTCTTTCTTTATTCTTTACCATAATTTAAATTTGAACATTGTAGTTGCCGCTGATGGACGTGATCTTTATGATGGACTGGATGTTTATTTTGATGCGTCACTGGTGAATTTATTATGCGTTATCATTTGTTATTAGTATTTCTTGTCATTAGATTTTAATTTTAACTACAATTCACTCAGGTTGATTATGATGGCACTCAAGTGATAAGAGAAGTTACTATTACTAAAATACCTCCTATATTACAAATCCATGTTCAGGTGAGGTAATTTTATAGATCATAACGCAATACAGAAATGCTTTTATTTTCGTTACCAATTTTACCAATTGCACATTGGTTAACCTTGATTATAGCGTGTGCAATTTGATCGATCCACGTCCAACATTTATAAATCAAATGCATTTCTTCGGTTTGACAAGGTTATTTATCTTGATAGATACTTAGATAAGAATTATGAACTGTTAAAACAAAGACGACAAGAAGCTCATAATTGGAAACAGGATATCGATAGATTGCAAGCAGAACTTAATGACTATGAGCAGGATAAGGTAAAAGAGGTAAATTATATTCAAATAGTTATAATAGAGATTCTAATAATTGTTTACTTTTCATATATGAAAAAGACAACCATGTTATCTAAGGTCGATTTACTTAAATTGACTGCCGATTTCATCCATGATGAAATGAAAAATGACATAATAGACGAGAACTCGTTGGCTGCTGTTGAACGAGAAAGTAATCTTGTTAAAGCAGAATCTGAAGGCAGGTTACAATTAAGTGATGTATAAGATGTTTGCATGTAATGCATTGGTTAATTTGACGTTAAGATATGTTTAAATTACATTATAGAATATCATAACAAAATATCACAATTAAAGTCTCAATTAAGCCAACATTATCAAGATTTACAGGAATGCGCATATCGCTTACATGCTGTTTTCATACATAGTGGTAAGTTGTAGTTTTGATTATTAGTATACATTGATGTATTAATATAAATTATATTTGTTAGGTCAAGCAAATTTTGGGCATTATTGGATATACATATTTGATTTTGAAAAGGATCGATGGTTAAAGTTTAATGATTCATACGTAACAGAGGTATTTAAATTAAAACAAATTTAATACTGGTGTTTAATTGTAAACTTATTTTGATTTTTATGAAAAGGTAGTAGATCATGAGGTCTTTGCTGATACCACAGGTTCTTCAGCAAATCCCTATTGTATGGTTTATGTCCGAGCACAAGGTATTTTATAATTTTTATAATTGGTTCTAAAAATGTAGAATGTATGCTTAGAAAAGTATTTTCTAATCATTATTTATTTCAGATGCTAAAGAATTAGTAGAAACAGTATGCCGACAGACTAATTGAAAATTTTTATTAGTTTAGTTATGCATTTTTCCATACTTTTGAATTAAAATTGATTTATGATAGTGAATGTAATTTAAGGTGCTTCTTATTATTAAATTTTATGCTGTTGATGATAATATTAAAATAATTTTAATTTAAATGGATGTAAATATTGTATGTTTATTAATAAAAGTTATTGTGATAAATTTCACATATATGCTATTCTAAAGTGTGTATTAGAAATCTTAGTAATTTTAAAGTTTTGCCAAAAGGCTACATTTTCCACCTTATGAAAAAATGAAAATAAGTTACAAATTGCTTTAATTGTATACTTTTTATATTTTTGTACATTATAATAGTCACATATCAATTCTCTTATAAGTGCATTTACATTAATCCCAAGTTACCAATAAACTTTTTTTCCTTTAATTACATCATATATAATTTTTATAATCCCATCATTTTTTTTTAATTCCAAAAAGTATAATTATATAGAAAAATAATTGTATTAACTGACATATGATTTTTAATAATTTATATATCAGATTTACATCAAAAAAATATTTTAAAGATATATACAATAGTTATTACCTTAAACTAATAACTATTAAATTAAAATAATTATTTTTTTAAATAAAACAGTAATATTTAATATGTTATTTATTAAAAGATATATAATAATAATAATAAGACAATAATTTTTTATTTTTTTTAATTCTTTATAAATAAACTTCGATTTTTTTTTAAATAAGCTCTTTTTAAAAATAACATTATTTAAGGCCGTTCCAACTTGATTGTTTGTTTAACGTCCAGATTTTCTGAAAAGTTTGAGGGGGGAGGGGGGTCTCCATTAAACAAACAAACATAATAAAACTTTGGAAATTTTGGGAAAATTCAGGTAATTTCAGAAAAATTTAATTTAAATTTTGAGGGGGCATTTAAACATATATGT
>JADRCO010001763.1:0-17084 GCA_021464525.1 Rhizophagus sp. LPA8_4_AMF | reverse complement strand
ATACGAAATTTATCAACAAGAAATATAACTAAAACTATCTAATGGATTAAACTACCAAACTCTCTTTTATCACATCATTTCGTCAGTCTATATATAATAAACCTTTTGTTGGTATAACTTATATCAGGTATAAGTTAGCCTTGGTATAGGTTGTCCACAAACTATCCTAGGTATAACTTATACAAACAAATGCTGATCATCTGGATTTTTCTAGCAATATTCCGAAGTTCAGCTGAATTTTGTATACGGGTCATCGTCACATGATCTGTGTAACACAATTCAGGACGACAAATTTGTATGAATTCCTTTAATAACAATATCATATCCAATTTTGTTTCAAAGTTTTTTCATAGTCGTTACCTAATTATACCGACTATTTTGAAGATATCATAGATATCATTTATTGTAAATAAAAAAGATTTGAACCGAAATTAACACTTGCATGATCTTCGAGTATATCATTCCCGTTGAAAATCAATTTTGTGCAGATACTTGCAAGTTGCAACGTTAGAATGAATGCTTAATAAAGCTAGCATGAATATAAATCGTTATTGTTACACTGTCGATCATTTCGCCGATCCCTACATATTTACTATTAAAATTGTTACGTCATAATTACGACACCATACCTCACTAATTAACTATATTTTTCTGAAACCTTAGCTCTCAGCGCGTCAGTTCATCCAGTTGATCCAGTTAACTACAAAAAATAAATGAGAACGAAGAAGCTTCAAGGGCCATGTATCGCGTGTAAAACTGTAGTTGATACAAGGTATCGCTCAGTTACTGAGTTAGGACTAAGTAAAGCCCGTGCTGGCAAGAATGATATTCCAGACTTGAAATTATGTGATATTCTTTGTCACAATTGCTATATGAAAATAATAGAATGGAATCGATATGAAAACAAAGGCCTAAAGTTAAAATTCAATCTAATTATGACTTTACATATCAATGTCCTAATAAAAATCGCATTACACTATCTCAGAAGAATTATGAAAGACTTTCTCAGAAGGCAAAAGAGATTGAAGAATTCCAGAAGCATATAAATCAATTAAAGGTTACGTTAGAACAAGCCTTAAGTTAGTGCAGACGTATAGTAACGTATATTATCATTAGATTATTTTTATATTTTTTTCATTATTATTATTTTATTACTGGAAAATCCGCTCTTTGCTGACTTCTTCAATGATAAGATTAAGCGGCTTACATCTGTATTATATATGCTATAACATCTGGAAAAGAAAAAGCCATTTACAAATCAGATCCAGAACTACAAGGATTTTTTGAAACTTTATATCAATCAACAAATCCTACTGCAAAGAATAAATCTACACAACAGCATCTACGAACAAAAGTCATGTTTATATGTTACCAAATGGCCACTTTACGTAATAAACAAGTTAGTGATATCAAAGCTTCTATAGGACTCTTTATGTCATGATGTGGAACGTCTGCAAACGGAATTGATTCACTTGCTGGGATGGGTTTAAGTTCTACATACCAAACGGTATTTAATCGTACAAAGGAGATAATAAGCAACCATAATTCATCTGTGGAAGCCTATATTAAGCAAAATGTATATTAATTTTAAAAGTTTTTGTTTTTTTTTAATTTGTTTTAATACTTCGTGTATATTATATAAACTAATAATATATTTGACAAAATATTAGCGTTAGAATATTTGATTTTTAAATTGTAGATTATTTTTGTTTAGTGTGAAATAATATATAACCCCAATTTAAACGATTTCTTTGTAACACTATTATTATTAATTTAATGTGATTTTTTTTATTAATTAATTATTGGCGTGAATTTTTTTTATTAATTAATTATTAGCATGATTTTTGTTAATTATTTAAAGTTTTTTTATTAAATTTAATTAGATTCCTTGATAAATTATTTAACGTGATTTTTGTAAATTATTTAACGCGATTTTAATAAATTATTAAATGTGATTTATCAATTATTTAACATGATTTTTTATCAATTATTTAATGTGATTTTATTAATTAATTATATTTAACATGATTGTTTTATCTTATACATCAATATAATACAGTAGTGTCAACGCCTTTTAATACTTAATATTGACGATTACCATAATTTACACCAATCACGAATCCCAAGTACCACTTCTATTTCACAAATATCGCACATGGCAACACTACTTGTTAATAATATTACTGCATCACCGATCTCAATTACAAATTTTAATATTCATAATCCTAATGGTGTGGATGCAGCTTTATTAAAAAATTTATTAGAAGTTAATTTTAATAATATCGTTTGTCAGAACAAAATGGAATGGAAATTTATAACTGATATGACACCCTTAGATGAAAATAACCTTATTGAGTCTTTGGTTGTTCATTCTTACGATGCTGATTTATTGGAAACACATTCCCAACGTTCACAAAATTGATTGATTTTTTGCCACAAAACTTGAAAAATACCAATGATTATCTAACGTCTCTCAAGGTTTTCTTCAAATAAGTTATTAAATATAATTATCTATCAAAATTAATTAATTAATTTATTAATTACAGTATTAATAATATTTTTTTTTAGTTATGTGGAAGTTCAAAATTATTTTAAAAATTTTTTAATACCTGTACCTGCAGATTTTCCGGGTCAGTTATATATTAGGCGTGCTATTACTCAAAAACTGAAATTTCCAAGTATAGTTACGCATCTAGTGCCTTTCTTAGGATCTTTACTTAACACACGTGAAAGCTGCTTTTTGGTATTCTGGGCTTTTTAATGAACTTTACAAAGTTGTTTTTCAAAGAAAAAGGAATTTGGCAGCCCTGGAGGATCAATCTATTATTAAATTTGGCTCATGCAGCATGGAAGCTAATTAAAAATCAAGTTATTGCATGCTTTAGTAAAAGTAAAGATCTGGAGTATTGCACTTTTTTTGACTTATTAGATACATTAATACCTTCAATGTTGGACATCTATACAGCATTTTTTTGAAATAACCATTTGATGAATATGTTGAAACAATATTTCAATTATGGACAATGATGTACCGATTTCTAAGAAAAAATTATGATAAAATTATGCTTACATTTTTATCAGATGTTCAATATTGATCCCAAATTGATTATCCCATTCTTTCAACACTTAAAACTCATCTCAATGCTTTTGATGAGTATCCTGTAGAACACTTCCACAGTCTCGTTAGAAGGCAAACTAGTGCAAAAGTTTCAACTCCAGAATGGTTAAGACGTGATGGAATATTTGTTGATCATCAACGTCATGATGATTTTGCACAGACTTTTAGAATCAAAAAATCAACCCTTATTCAAAACAAAATATTGACCTAATGACGAAAAGCGCCGCTATTTTTTTGTTGCAATTTTTTGATAATATTTCGAGAAACCTTGAAGAATATGAAGTAAAAAAAGAAAGAAAGCGGGTTAAAAAATCTTATGGTGTTTTCCAGGCATTTCAAAAGGATTGTCCAAAGGAGCATTACCATTAGGATACCACTCAACCAGACCCCCTCAGACAAACAAATTTTGTGATGCAACAGAATGTGCAAATTCTCAAAGTAATGTACGAGTTATGTCTTGTGGACATGCTTATCATGATGAATGTTAGACGCGATTAAACTTTTTGTGCATTTATTGTTATGATTATCTTTTAAATTCCATTGATGAATTAACTAAATCATATAACAAGCGACTGGAAATGACTAATGACATTCAAAATGAATTTGAAGTGTTAGAAGATACATCATCACAAGAAGATACACTTGAAGAGGTGCCAGTTTATGAACAGCTGAACGAAAACTTTCTCAAACTACTTACAGGCATAGGTTTTCATAATTATTTTATGAAATTCTATATTAATACCAAAAAGACTATTAAATATTGTCAGTTGGTATCAAAATGTATTAGCTTTCAACGAGAATAAACCTTTAGACACAAATACATAAAAAGGCGGTTCCTCTTACCGAGAAAACTCCCATTTACAACTTCAAACAGACAATTTAACGTTAGAAGTTCAAGTATTTAATGGAAATTCTTTAAGATTGCAAAAAACTTAATTTTTTTTTTATTTTTAATACAAATATATCAATCTAATTAATATTTTTTATTTTTAACAACGAACATATCAATAAAATTAATACTTGATTTGAACTAACAAAAATACAAACAATATTTTAAGTTTTTTAATAATTAATATTAAGGGAAAACGGTAAATTAATATTAAAAGAGGATAAATAGTTAATTTCAGGAAAATAAAGGAAAGTTAATATAGCTAGAAAATTTTTTTTTTGTCAAAGTTAACGAAAAATCGCAAGTCATGTGATCGTAATTTATTGGATCCGTTGGTGTAGATCATCACGTGCAGATCTGCATTTAGCTAGCCAATCAATGGAAGTTGAAACAACACTGACAATAACAGATAATCACCTCAATTACCTTGTATTCAAAGATTTTAATGAAAAATTAATATATACGTCAAATAAAAAGTACAAAAAAGATAAATTTTTAACATCTTCAAATGAGATCATATTTATATGAAAATTAGAACTGTCTGGTATGCAACGATGAATAAGAATCTTTTGGAATGTCAACAATATATGTAACATTTGGTTGTATAGCAAATAAATTTAAATCACGTTAATAAATATGGACCTGATATTACATTTGATGAAACGGAAAATGATTTCTCTATATAACAGATAAGATAACTGATGTTTGATCACTTCATAATTTTATACATTTAGTATAAGGTATTTTGAACTTGTGCTATTGATTAATTTAAAAATTGGCATATGACTTTTGAATTCTAAATCGCCAATTAGACGATATTTAAATGTTATATTTTATTAACATATTTAGAGATTTATTTTTTTGTCTATTTTATTTCTTCTTAAACTAATAATAGAAGTTACTTTTATATAATTCATCTATAAAATTTGGTAATATTGTAATGGATTGCATTTATATCTGGATTCCTAGATACATTACTGTGATCGCATTTGAATATTAATGGAAGAACTAAAAAAGTGAATAGAAATCATGCTCGACTTTTAGTCATTAATTATCTAATGATTATTTAGAAATAGATTGGAAATCATATATATAAATAATACTCAATTATAAGTATCAAGAGCTTCAATAATTTCAATAATCTAAATAATAAAATTACTATCTAAACACTACATAAAATACTCCGGTTATTATACAAAATACCTGATTTAAAAAATTGTATAGTACTAACTTTCATCTTATCAGTACTTATTATTTAACAGAATTTTATGTGGGTAATGCTAAATACGGCGCCAGACAATAACAATTTCTATAAGAATGTATTTTATGAAAAATTAGTGTATGGCGGTGTACATTTCGTAACAATTCCTTGCGTGGTTGTGCAGCCAATGTCATACGATAATATTACAAGAAAAAATTTATTATTATTTTCGTTATAATCAAAATTATTTCACCGTCATTATTCAAATTTCCATTCAATCATTGACAATTAATTAAAAGCTTTTTAAGGAAACATATTCATTATTTGGAAAATGGCTGGTTATTGCTCGTATATATTCTGTTGAACTAGTGTTAAAATCTCGTATATATTCTGCGATTCCCATTAGTATTCTCAATAATCTTTGTAGCTATAGAAAGTGATATATCAGTTAATTCAAGTATTTGAAGATTAGGATAAGATACCATTTCTAAATGCTTCTCATATACACTTTATTTTATGTCAAAACTATTAATCAATTTCAAAGTTCGTAAATTTGTGAATTTTGGGAGAATAAAAAAGGGAAAAGATTTATCAATCCATGACACAAGACAAAGAATTGAATCAGTATGTTTCATCAACGCTCGAGAGATTCTTTCTTACGTGTTCTCTCCATTTTTTTTTTCACTTTCACTTTCATTTTTATTTTGAATCCATAATCATTATCGTTAACATCTAGTATTATTAAATATTTAATTCGTTCTTGCATTTCAATTAAATGTGCAATCCCAGGATTGCTTTCAAACAACAAGAGAGATTCTATTGATCTACATTTCTGTGCCAATCCATAAAAAAATGATGATTTACTACATGACACATTTTATTTCTTCGAGCTTCGAGAGACAAACATTTGCTCCTGGGAATGTATATAGTGGATATTCGCCAATTGTAGAACTCAAATGCTTTATAGTATAATATTTACTGATAAAAACTTTAATAATTTCTTGACTTAAAATTCTTTTTTGATAAGTGGTTAAAGCATATGATTCATTAAATATATTAACATGACAAATATATTGACAATATTTAATATAATCAAATAAAAATATTTGTTGTTCCAGAATAATATTGATGGCTTCGTTTATTAAAAAATTTCTTGATGACTCTGGCAAATGAAAAAGAATAATTTTTTTAAATGATCTTTCTCTCTTTCTTAAACATCTCTTGAACGTAAATATTTATATAAATCCCTTTATAAAATTGGAACTACTAATTAGCACAAAAGTTTATTAACTAATAAACAACAATATAGTGATTTTCTATCATTCTTATAGTTCTTGTAATATTAAGTAAAAAATATCTTCGTTGAATTTTATCATTTTTACGAAATCATTTTTTTTTTTAAGGAGTCGAATTTTAAATGATCATTATTTATAATCTGACCTGATCCCCATTTTGGGTAAATTAACTTTGAATCTATTACTGTAACCAGATAATTTTTGTCGACACTCCGCCGAATTAAGTTAGCAATGGTTACGTAATTATTTATCTTACGTGGGTAATGTGTGAGGTGGCTTGTATGATTACAGCTACACAAATTTTATAATATGAACTAATTTTATTTCATCAAGAATTCAATACATAATGTCTGTCTCGTATTATCTATAAATAAAAAACAAATACGGTATTACATCAAGATCAAAACTTAGTATAAGTAATGATGAAAATTTCTAATAATATAAATAATACTACTCTAGTATCACCTGTGATGTTCCCCTTGAATAATTGATCCTGTCATCCTTTTTTCCAAAATTCTGCTAATTTGTTACACGCCATATATTATATTAAAGTCTTCAATCTCATAACCTAGTTCAGACATTAATTTCAAATCTCGAAATCTTAGTTAAAAATAATAATATATTCAGGAAACAAATATTAATATGTCAATTATTAAATAATCTATTCGTCATAGTACCCACTCAGCACATAGCATCAATAGGTCAATGCAAGACGGAAAATGCCGATATATGCTTGAAATTGTTTAATAAATATTATTATTTTCGTCTTATATTAAAGTAACGATTGTCAAATGTTAAAAAATTTATATAGTCTTTGTAATTAAAGCAATTAGCAAAATAAGGCGAGCTTATTTTTGTTGATAAGCAAATTGGTAAAAAAAAAAATTATATAGCCTAAATATCAATTCCTACTGAATACACTAATAGTTATTATTTTTCTAACATAATATTAACTATTTTTATTAAATAATTGAATAGACTATACAAATTTCCAGTTATGGAGATTTGTAAATTTTAATAATATCAAATTTGTATCGCCTAACATTTTAGATATATCGGAACATCTTATAATGATTATATATCAGTTATTAAATTTCTACAATTAAAAGTTAATGTGACTGTACCTGTGTCGCTGTATGTGTAAAATAAATTAATTCTTTCGTCATGCTAAAAAGAAAGGAATAGTTTTATAATCAAACAATTTATTTTATAAGTGTAGTATTTAATTAAATACTAAAATTACTACTCCATAGTGTAAATCCTTCATATTTAATAGTTATCAGGTATAATTAATTATTCATGGTTTTCATTTTAACAGTTAATTAAGCTTGTTATTTTTCTACAGTTACTTAATAATTCATTCAAGAAATTTAATACAAATAAGAAAACATTTTTATTGAAATTTGTAATCTATGCATTCTGCAAGATTTCTAAAACAAATAAATTCCTTTTTCCTTTTAATTTATAAAGTACAGCAAAATTAGAATGCTATTATTTAAATCCTTATTAATTACATTTCATTTGACATAATATTACAAATAAAGTTTTAAATCATATAATTAATAAATATTCCATTCTCTTCAATGAGACTGCTATATGATCAAGTAAAATAATACTTCCATGAAATGATGAGGTTATATATTATCTCAATATTCCATATTTATAGAAAAATATAATACACAAAGAAAATTTTTTTACAATATATCCTTTTATCCTTTTAATTGATTAATTTATTTAATCGATTTTGAGCTTCTAGATGTCCTTGTTCAGCAGATTTTGTATACCAATAAATTGCTTGATTCATATCCTTTTTAACTCCATCTCCAATTTCATACATAACAGCAAAATTATATTGAGCTCTCCAATGTCCTAAATTTGCAGCCTTTTGAAATAGTTCAAATGCCTTTTGTTTATCAACATTAGTTCCAATCCCATATAAATAACAATTTCCTAAATTAGCCATTCCAAGTATATTTTCTAAATTTGCAGCTTTTTGATGTAATTCAAATACCTTTTGACTATCAATACAAGTTCCAATTCCTTTTTCATAACAAAATCCTAAATTATATATTCCACGTGCATTTCCTAAATTTGCTGCCTTTTGACATAGTTCAAATGATTTTTGATTATCAATATTAGTCCCAATTCCTTTAAGATAACAATATCCTAAACTAGCTATTCCAGATGCATTTTCTGAATTTGCTGCATTTTGATATAATTCAAATGCTTTTTGTTCATCAATATTATTTAAAATTCCAACATGACTAAATACTCCAAGTAAAAAAACAGAATTTGAATTATTCTGATTATTCAATAACCAATTATAAATTTCTTGTAAATTTATATTATGATTATTAAGATAATTAACAATTTCATGTTTTCTCATTTCCATTCCTGTATTGTCTAAAAGGAGAATTATTTCATTAACTATCATGTCAAAATTATCTTCTGATGATACTGAAGTATCCATTTCTTCTATATTTATATTATTAAAATTTTGAATAAGTTGAGACATTTCTCCATGCAATGAATTATTATTAATATTTATAGGAGTTTCAACAATATTTTGCTGTTCATTTGATAATAATTGAATACTTTCTTTTAAAATAATTGCATTTAATTTTGCAACAACTTGATTGATAGTTGGACGATTATCTGGTTCATTACTCCAACAATCTAAAAGTAAAATAAACTTTTAATTAATAAAATGTAATTATAATGAACATAATTAAAATTTATTTTTTTTATTTACCAGTATATATTTTTATGTAATTTTCGGGTGTATTGGGAATGGGTTTCTCTCTAAGACCATGTAATATTTCCATAGCCAAACCAACATCATATGGTTCATTACAAAAAGGTGGCCGCCCACTAGATATTTCCCATAAGAGTATGCCAATACTATAAACATCACTCTTTTTATTTAACGAATATAATTGTATTTGGTTATTAAATATTTGTGGATCAACATAAGTAACCATTTCAAATAATTTTGATTGAATATTGGATGATTCTTCAATCCTTTTTGATAATCCAAAATCAGTTAGTTTAACGGTATCATTGTGAACTAATACGTTATTGGAGTGCTATTATTAATTAAAATGGTAATAATATTAGGACAAACTGTATAATTTAATAAAATATCAAAAGTAAATAACCTACCAAATCATGATGCACAATCCCTTCATCATGCAGGAATGATATAGCATTAGCTAACTGAAATGCTAGATTTAATTTGTCATTCCAAGTAAGATTTTTAAAACATCCATTTAGATAGTTTCGAAGGGTACCATTATTTGCATATTCCATCACTAAAAAATATTTCTTTGAATTGTTGTTCTGGTTTTCTTTTAAAAAAAAAAAATTTATTTAGATTTTTTCATTTATTAAAATAATGTTTAAAATATCTATAATACCTATTGCAACGCCATGAAAGCGAATTATATTTTCATGAAAATCAATTTCACTCTGAAGTTTAAGCTAAACAAAAATAGAATTGATAAATTAGGAACATAATTTACGGTAACATACTGTATCATTAAGAAAATTTATAATAGTTACTTCGTTAACAATTTCTTTAGCCATAACATTGAAGTTAAAAAAAGATTTCAATGCTAAATAACTATGAGAACTTTTCCAATTTGCACGATAGACTTTTCCAAAACTTCCAAAACCAACTTCTTGTATATTATTAAAATGATTATAGTCATAATATTTAATTTGTTTTTTCACAATAGATTCTTCAATCCAATTAATCCACTCATCTGAATTATCAGTCATTTTAAGTTCAGTGCTATTAGACATTGTTATTGCTGCGGTAATTAGTTTTTACTGTTGGAGTGTTGAAAAAAATTTAAAAAAGAAAAAAAAAAGAATTCTATACTATTTATAGAAATTTGGTGTTACGAAATAAGATACAAAAATTTGTGTAATTTGCACATGCAGCGAAAAAATAATTTTTAGTAAGAAGTAACTCTGCTGTCCCACGTTAGACTGTTCGTCAAAATCAATAAATAATTTTAACGTGACAAATTTTGACATGTAACGTATGTAATATTAAAACTTTATCACATTTATCATCCCACATGACTATTCATCTAACTAGATACTTCGAAAAAATTAATCAGCAAAAGTAAAAATTTATACGAAAAAAAAATAATCAATTTTTTCCTTAAAAAAACTTTTTATGCATCTTTAAGCACGGGAAAAAGTTTTAGCGCTCGTAGTGCGTGTACACTTTACAACACAGACTTAAAAATCATAATTGATATTTCCACCCAAGTTGTTGTATTGTTTCTCCGAGCAGAATTATTGTTACAAAATGTTTTTTTCATAAATAATATATTTAATTGTTGTATCATACTTTAAAAAAATATTTAAATTTTTATTGCATAATGATTTATAATTCACTTAAATTTTATGCATCATGGAAATATAAGAGTTAAAAGTGTTAAACCCTACAAATCATAAAACTTCTCATACTATCGGTTGTGAATTTATTTACGTATGGCTCTTACTCTTTAATCATCCCAAATTTGGTCAAATTTTTGTTAATCCTATTATATCCCCAGTTCGGATCACAATCGATTATTTAAATAATTATATAGTAAAAGTTATTTAAAAAAAGGAAAAGTATTATTGTTGTACTGTATAGTGAAATTATAATCATGATTATCACGCGTAAAATTTATTTGATGTTTAAAGTCTAATACGTGTACACGAAACAAAACAATCTAATGGTCTAAAAAAAAAAATGCTTTCGCTTAATAATTCGACGGCTAGTCATTCATGCGACTATATTTTTTTTTTAAAAAAAAGGGATATGTGTATATACAATAAATCATATGAAAATTATTAAAATTTTCTGTTTAACCATTTCTCTCCTTATTTAAAAAAGAAAATCTTTGTTGACATTTTCAATTTGTTTGAATCTTTAATGATTGTTAAAAATCTATTATTTGTTCAGTTTAATCACTCCCCTTTTTATATAAGGAAAGAATAAATAATTAATTTAATAAAAAATTGTCTGTAGAGTCTATCTTATTATTAGTCACGATGTATTCAGAAAGGTTTATAAATATCACTCAAAATTTCTCAAAATTTCTTTTAAATTAAACGTTGATTCAACGAAATTATCTTTTAAATTCAACCATTAAATTACTTCTTTTAAATTCAACATAATTCAACTCATTAAATTCTTTACTAATGTTTTCCTCCAAAATAATTCAGATCTCTCATTTCATTAACCGCAAACGAAACATATTTATATTTTTATTTGTATCCATATTTTTGATGTTACATATTTTGTTTTATTTTTGTTACTCGAAACAATCTACACATTCTTCTCATACCTCCTCCAAAGAATCCAAAGAATCCTCCATTTTTACTCCCATTGTGGTGGAAGTATTGATATCCGTCCTTGGCTTATTTGTATCTGGAGATATCATATACGCTTTTTTGCGAAACAAGTATAATGAGCGTCTTCTTAATAACACTGTAGAAAGAGGAACTCGCCCCCAAGTTAATATTAATAAGTTTGTTTCACGACCTAAAATTATGAAACGTCTTAAGGAAATTTTCCAACCTAATGAAGAACAATCATCCTATTATGTGGTATCTGGTGAACACGGAACTGGGAAGACCACATTAATTAAAATAGCATCAAACGAAGTAGGACAGGATGACGAAGGTAAACATGGTGGAATGGGAGTCATATACGTGAATGTTCCTGCGGACATTGAGAACTTTTCCGAGGAATTCGCAAAAGCTATTAATTTTTCATTCGAGAAATGTGTTTCCTTCACGGGACAATTGAAACGGAAAATTGTGGGTCATACTGGTCAGTTGATTTTTACTGTTTATTGTTGAGAACAATATATTTTAACCTAATTTCTCTTTGTAGAGAAGTTTACTCATCCACGTTGGTCAAGGGCTTTAGAAGCATTTAAGCGTGGTGCCATTAAATACAAAAAGAAACATGGTACACCACCGATTATCATTTATGATAATGTTGGCCGATTAGCTCATGAAAATTCTAAAGTTTTAGATATACTTCAAAAAGATGCTAAGGATAATGCAGATGAACGAAATTATATTGCTGTATTCGTAAGTAGCGAAGGAAGCGTCCCTAAAAAAATGCAATGTAAGTATCTTTTTAATGCTCTTTAATTCATAGATTTATGAGTACATTTGTTTGATCAATATTCTTTTTTCTAGCACGAAGTTCTTGGTCACGTGCAAAATCGGTGGAAATCGGTGATCTTGATATGGAAGAATCAATAAAATATTTAACCGCAAAACGTAACATCAATGCAGAAGAATCCAGAAAGCTATACAATTTAGTTGGGGGACGTATTATAGAACTGAAGACTGTAGCAGACGATTTCCTAAATGGACAAACTTTTGAAGGTATTTTTGCATCTAAAAAATTTATGCAACTTTTGCTTTTGATTTCTTCTTACAAATTTTATTTCTGCAGATATAGTACAGGCAGTCTTAATGAAAGTTGAAGGCAGATTGAGGGCCGCGAAACTTCTTGAAGGTCACGAATATTATGATACAGGCATGCTTCTTATTAACACTTTGCTTGATAAGAAAAAGCTTACTCGTACTGCATATGAGAGATTGTTTAGTAATCCCATAGAAGCAGATGAGGTCCTAGAGAAAAATATTTTCGCTTATCATCCAGAAAATCATACCGTCACTTTTCAATCTCGCTCAGTAGAATATTATTTTGAGCGTGTATCAAAGAAAAGTGAAGGTGTGCTGATTCAAGAAATTTGTTAAGGGTATTACGTATCACATGTTAATTTTAAATTTCATATTATATACTAATACAAATTTCTGTACAATAATATAAACTTTTGTAATATTTAACATATAATGATAAAATTTACACAGTTAGAAAGTCACAGTTCGAATTTCATTATTTAACTTTAGAAAACTATGTTCTTTAGGAAACTTACTGAAAAAATCTTCATATGAAATTGCGAATATGAATATATGATTTTGCGATTAGGCAATCTTAAATTTTATTGGTTATCACAATCCGTTATTAACAAAGCAAAAAAATTAACCACATGACATATATAAAAATGATCTATATAAAATACGCGTTACTGTTTAAAAAAAAAAAATAAAATAAAAATGGTCTATATAAATAATACCTTTAAGGGTATATAGAAATTAAATAATAAATGTAATCACACTCGATACTTACTATAATATTAGTTTTACTATCCCGACCTTGTATCTACAATTTCACATCCTGTAATCTCATTTCTTTGTCAATAAATTTTGCGCTCTGCACCCTTTGTGAACTGGAAAAAAAAAAAAAAAAAAATACTTACTATAATATTATAAATTGCATAATAAAGCATTTTATTGCAATCAAAGACCTATTAGAACTTTATTCTTTTTTTTGTATGTACAAATAATGAAAAGCTTTTTCAGATATGTAGCAATTTCAAGAACTAAAATTATTAGAAAACGCATGAAGATGTTTATTGATTTCACTGTTAATTTCGATATACTACGCCGAGCATCGCTACATACTGTATAACTAGGAAACGGAAATCGGAAGTGCGTACATCATCACATGTCGGAAGAGATGAGAAAATCTAATTTGTTTAGAGTTCGTAGTTATGACTCACAGACAGATGGATATTTTTGCGGTGACGAAAACATGCATGAATTCCTATGTATGTATGTATGTCATTTTTGTATCAGGGAATATTACATCATTGGTGATTTATCTCAAAAACTTTCAACCTTGAGCAGGACAGCACATTGTGCAAAACTTTTTATATAATCATCTCTGTGACCAATTGTTATTACCGGTTGACGCAAGTCCAAAAATTCGAGAGGACCATGCCCATTCTAAATATTCTTTTATGAGTGGATCTCAAACATTCCCTTGAAAATTTTCGCTTCAGCAAGCAAGTGCGAATAGGCGTACCGTATATTGATTTTGTGACTTCGATTAATATGGGGTGTTATGAAGCAGGATTTTATCTCCAGAATCTTGTGATTGTTCAACATTACTACACGATAAAACTGGAAACACCACCAATGTTTCGTCATTATCATAAGACCGTAAAGTCTGAAATGTTGTTGAGGGTCTCTATGAACACAATAAACTTAGCCTAATCATTCCGAGATGAATATTTTCTATTGTTTATTATTTATTACCATAAATTTGAGTCTTTTTAGACTTCTAAAAAGAATGAGTTTATTACTTCTTACTTAAAAAGAGAAGAATCTTAACAATTAACATGTACTTGTAATAAGGTTATTTTTGTCGTTCTGCACTCAGGCACTGATATGAAATCAGCTGTAATTTATTCAAGTTCTTAGTTATTTTTTTCATTAAAAAAAAATTTATTCATTGTTTTAAACTAACAAATTAAACTTTAATGATAAATTTTTAAGATAATATTTTTTACAGTTATTTAGGAAGGTATTTATTATTATTACTATTGAATATAATGGATTAGTAAACAAAACTTTCGTCTTTCATGCAGAAGATTTTCCCTTCCGTCCCATTGCTACGTTCATAATAAAGTTGTGAAACTGTGGCCAGATGCCCCTAGTAGCACAAATAATACGTCAACTCTAGTTGGCTTAAATAATAAGGTCCAATTATTCTTTTAGGAATTTTTTTTTTTTACAGATTATTTTTTGATAATAAAATATCTAATGTCAGTGCATAAATGAATTTTATAACAATTCTAAATATCATATTAAAACCAAACATACATTTAACAAATCAATATTTAAGTAACATCCACGTCATGCAATCAACTCTTAGATCTACAAATTATCAATCTTATAGCAGACTTTGATCATCTAAAATATTGTGCACATGTTTAAATCTCATTTTTGTTTCAAAATTTTACTTACAATCTCGGATATGCAAAAAATTTTTATTACTTTGTTAAATTTTTAAAACAAAGTTCAAGTACATTTTTTTAATGCATGTAAGCAACATCAATAATCATGAGTCATCGTTTTTGGAATAATGGGAATAATGGGTTAGACTGATGTGGTAAAGTTGAGTCATTTACCAAACATGGCTTAATTTTTTCATGCTATAATTTTCACATTAATGAGTCATATTGTCTACAAAGAAATTTTTTTTTATTTAAGGACCCTCCCAGTACATGCAGAATTTTCAAATTTTACGAATTTTTATCATAGTCTCTTCTCTGACATTAACATTCTTCTCTCTGACATTCCATTCTCTGACATTTCTCTATCTGACATTGTTCTCTCTGACATTTCTCTATCTGACATTCCTCTCTCTGACATTCCATTTATTATATAAACATTTATTATTTCAAATATGAGTTTATATCTTGGCAAAGAATGTAAACTTTATAAACAATATTTAAATTTGTAATTTTTTCTTCTTTTTTCAGTTTCTTACTAATCAACTTTGACTTATAGACCTTACCAGATATTTGACATACAACAGATTTAGTTTATCATATCGAGAATTCTTAATCAAACACCATGATATTATCTTTATTTCATCATTATCATTTATTTCATCATTACCATTCTCAGACTGGAAGACCTTTGATGATTATTGGGCAATTAAATTTTTAGAAGAAGCAAAATTCTTGATGATAAATAAAGTGATATTAAAAATGAGTACGTTTGATGTTTTAAAAGAAAAGGTATGTTTTTATTTATAAACCCCTATATATATATATACCTATTAATTAAAACATTACTAACAGATCTTTTTTTTATAAACAGATAATCACAGAACGGTTACAACATGAACAATATTTTCAAGCATACTGGTACGAAGTAATCAGAAATTATAAAAAAAACAATTTAATACCTGGTGCAATATACACAAAAATGACAATCAAGAAAACTCATACTAAAGATAATATTAAACCAGATTTATTATTTTGTTATGATATCTTGTATGAACTTGAAAATGATCCTCATGCTTATCTATTTTATAAATATGATATTAATTCAAATCATTTTAATGTTACAATAAATCAACCAATGGATTTATTTAATATTAATTTAAAATTAGAAAATAATCAATATTTAAATGAAGAAGAATTTAAGAATGATATTCATTTAATGTTTGAAAATTGTTTTATATCTTGTGATGATGAAAGTGAAATTTATACTTCAGGTAAAGTATTAGAAGATGTTTTTAATAAATTATGGTATATTTCTCAAATTGAACGAGGACAAGAAAAAAATTGTTTCTCAATTGAACAAGCAAGAACAAGGAATTAGATAAAATTATACAACAACAAGAAGATATTTATAATTTAGATAGTACATTGTATCAAATATACCTCTTAATAATTATGGATTAAAAAAATATCTAGTATTTTTTTTAGCAATGTACAGCTGTATATTAATTTATATTCAACAAATAATAATCTATTATAGTATAGTCTAAGGGCGTTCTCACGCATCTCCCTCAATGGGATTGGCCAATGATTGAGATTTTGCTCAAGTATTGCGATCAATTGAAGTAAAAATAGATAAAAATGGAAATCAACATCAACCAATACTTACAAATTAGGATATATTATGCTTTTT